>JAJMYO010000017.1:0-286625 GCA_023087385.1 Diplodia sapinea | reverse complement strand
CCCCCCCCCCCCCCCCCCCCCCCCCCCCCCCCCCCCCCCCCCCCCCCCCCCCCCCCCCCCCCCCCCCCCCCGGGCGGCGGGCGAGGAGGAGGAGGAGGAGGAGGAGTAGGAGGCGCCGGTGATGAAGGGCGTGCCGAGGACGCCGGCGCAGGCGATGACGGTGTGGATGGTGGGATCAGGGGAGGTGGGGTGGAAGGCGGCGGCGGTGGCGAAGGCGGTGGCTCGGGCTGGCCAGGATGTGAGGTCGCAGTGGATGAATTGGGCGCTGTGGGAGGAGGAGGAGAGAAGTGAAAGTGAGCGGGGACGGGTGGGGGGAGGGGAGGGTGACGCATTGGTAGCCTTTTGCTTGGAGGGAGGCGGCGTGGGCGGTGCCGAGGGGCTCGTTGATGTCGAGGATGTTGACGTATGCCCTGGATGTGTGGGTTAGCGACGTTGAGCTATTCAGGAGTTGCGGAGGGGGTAAGACGATGGAGTGGAAGAGGTGGATATCGCATACCCGTTCCCCGCAAACGTCTCCGCGAGCGCGGCACCAACACCCGAAGCACCGCCTGTGATGACTATATTCTTCCCGGCTAAAGCTGTGCCAGTTAGTTCTTGGTCGTTGCACTGCTCAAGGCTCAGCGCAGGAGAAAGGGGGATGGAGGATCGAGAAGGCATGGTGACGGATGACAGCGCAGGCGAGGGTCGTCAGCGGGCATTGAGGTGGGACTCCATCAGCAGCAAGGCTGGTAATATACCCAGATGATTGAAGAGAGCTTCGGGAGCCCACGTGTTGCGCCCGTTCCGGAAAAAGCTCCGTTGCGTAATATTCGCTGCACCGCGCGTGAATGCCAAGAAGTCTACTTCTCCGCATCTCCAGTACAACCAGTTTGTCGGGTTTCAGCATTCGATCATGCCTTTTGAATCTCACGCCTACATCTCTCGTGAGAATGTAGATCTTTCGGGAAGCGCACTGGTCTCTCCGGAGTCGTCGCAGATTCGATTCGCCAACACGGCGTAAACTGCAGTATTCGGGGCTCAATTTGTGTCAGTCCACTTCCCCGCATTTACCATTCGCCTACATTCGGGAAACCGAGCATGCAGAAACGAGAAAGTGCCCATGAGGGCCGTATCTGAAAATCCCAGTCAACGTCGCTTTCTCGGCTCTCCGCTCCAACCCCCACGGGAATCGTTTCCGTTTGCGGGGGGCCGTCCTCAGCACCGCCGCGCTTACTCGGATATCCTTTACAGACCTGTCTCGGACCAGTACGTCCACCCCCCACTGTTTTCTCATGCGGAGAGGGAATATATCGCACATTCTGCCAATGGCCGTTGTCGCCAAGTGTACCCTCAATCGTCTACGAATTATTCCAGGCCGTTGCATGGCTACGGCTCGGTGTTCCGATGACGACGCCTTTGTCCGTGTGAATCAAACAACCCTACAGCTCCTCGATTTGCACTGTGTTGGACGTGTTTGGTGTTCGTGTTCCAGCAGAGAGGGTGGAGGGTAAGCGCTATTTTCGCTCAGCACGTGCTTTTTTCTTTCTCGCTGCACGTTATTTCCAAAGTACACGGTAGCAGCGGCTTTCCAATCATTCCTCGGACTGGCGCTTCACCTCGCACCAAACACGAACCGTAGTGCTGACAGTCAAATTCCAGATATATAGCCTGATTAGAGGTGCTGGATAGTCGCGGCATTGTTCGTTACTGCACAAGTGTATTTACAGCAGCTTCTTCGATTCAAAGATCACTAACATCCCACATCTCTCCGATTCCGCACCCAAAATAATCCCGAAGAGTTCTTGCTTGATTTTTTTTTGGTTACACTAATCAGGAAGAGGCTCTAATCTACTGACAGCCCCGCTCATTGGTATCATCAAAACAATATTCATACAATATCATCCACCGCCAATACCTATCAAAATCCCTTTACATGCACATCATGGTATCATAAAAAAACAGACAACGCTAATGAAACCCCCACCTCCACGAGGGGACGGGGGAGGCGGACAGGGTCTCTCAGGCGCTCAACTCAATCAAGAGCGAGCGAGCAACGCCGCCCAACGCGCGCCTCGAAAATGCGCGCGCGCAGCAGCGACAGGAAACAACAGGAGAGAAGAAGCCACTAGTTCATCTCCTTCTGGTTGGTCCGGCTCTTCTCCCAATCCGAGTCGGAGTTTTCCTGGCTGCGGCGCGGCACCTCGCCGCGGTTCTCGGCCATGCGCTCGGCGTCCTCGAGCGTCTTCTCGATGTCGAGCTTCTCGCCCTTGCGCACGCGGCGCTCCGTCCACACCGGGTTCTCGTTCTTCTCGTACGCCTCGGCGAAGATGGCGTCCATCTTCTCGAGAGGGTAGCCTGCGTGATGTTCCGTTAGTCGCATGTTCGTTGGGGGTGGGGGGAGTTGTGAGAAGAGAAGGGGTTGAGCTTACCGTTGGTCTCGACAAAGGTGAAGTAGACGATCGGGATGAAGGCAAAGTTGAAGCACATGAAGACAAAGTACGTCTCCCACGCGATCTTGTTGATCATGATGGGCGCGAGCTGGACGACGGCGTAGTTGAAGATCCAGTTGGCGCTGGTCGACAGACCGTTGGCCTCGGCACGGATGCGGATGGGAGTGATTTCGGCCGGGTAACTTTGTTACGTTAGTAACGATGCCCGCGAGGTCGGCGAGTGTATATAAACTTACAGCCAAGTGACACCGAGCCAGCCCATGGCGAAGAACGAGTTGTAGACGAAGATGAAGACGGTCGCGGCGAGGGCGGCGGGCTTGGTGCCGGGCGCAAGGCAGGCACCGACGATGAGCAGAGAAATGGCCATGCCGACGGCGCCCCAGAGCATGAGCGTGCGGCGACCGAGACGGTCGACGATGAACAGGGCGACGAGGGCGGCGATGAAGAACTCGGTACCCAAGCAACCAGTCATCAGACGGGAAAGCTCGGCATCGAAACCAAGGGAGCTTTCGAAGACAGTGGTAGCGTAGCTGGGAGCTGTTAGCATCCTGATAGGTGAAATGGAAGGATGGAAAAACGCACTAAGTGACCAGGTTCAGACCACCAATCTGCTGGAATGCCTGAGAGCAGAAGGCAATGGTGGCACGCCAGCGGTTCATCTCGGGGCCCTTGCTGAAGAACTCCTTGAAGGTGAGCTTCTTGCCGCCGGTGATGGCGTTGATCTTCTGGATGTCTTCGACCTCGGAGTTGACCCTCTGGTCATCGGTGGAGCTGTCGTAGAGGTGGGCCATGATGTCGCGAGCGGCGTCCTCCTTGCCATGCTTGAGCAGCCAGCGAGGCGACTCCGGGTAGGCGAGAACACCGAGGATGAGCAAGAAACCGAAGACGGCCTGGAAGGCGATGGGGAAGCGCCACTGGAAGGATCCGTGCTGCGTGACGAACCAGAAGCCGTAGTTGATCCTGTGGCAGTGTTAGTGCGACTGCAGGTGGCGAAGCAGCCAAGCAGTGAGAACATACCAGTAACTGACACAGATACCGCCGGTGATCAGAGCACCCTCGAACAGGACGAGGAAGCCACGGATCTTGGGCGGGGCCATCTCGGACTGCCAGACGGGAATACTCGAAGTGTTCATGCCGTTGCCTATACCGGTAATAATGCGCCCGGCGATCAGCATGCCCATGGTAACCGAGGCGGTCTGGATGGCGGTGCCGACGAGCATGATGGTAGTGCCGATCAGGACGGATTTCCTCCGACCGAGCTTGTCACCGAAGCCGATGATGAAGAACGAGCCGAGCAGACAACCGATTTCGTAGATGGCAACAACCAGGGCCTGGATGGCACCGTCCTTGTAGTTGCTGTCCATCAGCGGGAAGTCCTTCAGGAACATGGGCTCGGAAATGATTCCGGCCATGATTCCCTGGTCGTACCTGGAGTCGCGGCGTCAGCTCTGGGGAAGCCGGAGAAGTGAGCAGTGGCTGCTTACCCGAAGAGGAGGAAACCGGAGGCGGCAGTGATGCAGACACCAATCTGGAGGGCCTTTCCTCCGATCTTCCCGCCGAGGAAGCCGGTGTGCGTGAAGCCTGAGAAACCCATGGCGAAGCGTGCGGCACCGAAAACAACAGTGCGTCACGGGGAATGGAGAGGGAGTTGGTGAGGCGGAGAAGGAGTAGCGGAGGTCAAGCGGGGAGTGGTGGTTCCCTTTTAACTCCCCAGCGCTCGCGGCCATGTGTGCGGTCCACAGTGCAGACCCTTGGGCGGAGGGCGATGATATCAGGGACCACAAAAACAACGGCGGAGCGGGGGCTCGGAGCAGCGCGAAGCGGCATGCAGACCGGAGATCCATTTGGACTGTGGGAGGCCGGCGCCAGGCGTGCGGGAGATGGCCCGGGCAGGTGGGCGAATTGTGGGTGTGGTGATTTCATACTGGAGCGTGCGCGATAGCGAGGTGTGGGAGTCTAGGCCGGCGCGGCAGACACACGCGGTGTTGGATGCGGGTGCGCGTATGCCAAGGCCTGGGCAACGCAACAAGGCGGGTCAAGCGACGGCCCATGACGTCAGTGCAACAAGCTTAAATCTCCAGTCGGCCAATTAAGCGCCGCTGCAGCCGCCCTTTGAGCCTCATGGCGGCCACCGGGCGGGAGTGGCGCAGGGAAGGGAAAATCACGTCCAGCCGATGACGGCATGCCAACGGCGCGCCGAAAAGACCGCTTTTCACTGCGCGACAGGTCCGTCGCGAGGGCGGAGGGCGGGAATGGGAGAAGTGTGGGAGCGAGCAGGCAAATCTGGAGTTGCTGGGCCGTTCGCCTCCCCCGTTTCCCGGCCTCCGCCCGACTCCGCCCATCCATCCGCCTCCGCTGTTGGCCGGCTTGCTGCCCCATGAGCACCGCGCATGCAAGCCCCACCGTGCTCTTGACTGTGGGCCCAAGCCTAGCGGATCGGCCCCAACCCATCACATGCGAGCTGCCCTTTCCCAAACGGGCCTGATTGCGAGGCTTGCCGTCGACTCATGACCGGTGCGGCTCAAGAGCCGATCGATGTTTGGACGCCGTACCCGCCGCCGTGGACGACGTCTGCTGCAGCAACGTGGTTCGAGGCCGCACCTCGGTGTCTTCGCGCAAAATGTCCAGCCGACTCCTGAGCTAACGTCGCGTGTGGGGTTTTGCGTCAACACGGGGTTTTGCGTCAACGCATGGGTGTTTTTTCGGTAGATAATAGACAACCAATGGAAGTGGCGATTTGCTGGTTGACGTTAGCTCTGCTGCGAAAAGTGGGCTGGCCCCCGAAAACTGGATCGAGATGGTGTTGCACCACACCGCATCAACGTCCACCGATGCCGATGCCGATGCTGATTCTCACCCAGCCCACGTGACTTGGCAGCCAGCTAGCCCACCAGCCACCTTCGACTTAATGGCGCATGCCGCAACTGGAAGGATCTCGCCTAAGCCCTGTCAGCTTCTCCTTCGCCAGACTCGCTGCTTATGGGCGCAGATACCGGCGGCCTGAAAGCGTGGGAAACACTGCCATGATCAGAAGTGAATCGGACTCACCGGTATCCCCCCCCAACTCCGAACCCACGCATCGTTTGACTGCGCCGCTCAAACCCCCATCAGCCGTGAAGGGTACGTACGGCCTATGCACGCTCATGCCCAGACTCGAACCGCAGGCCGCACCCAAGCCCCCGTCGTAGACGACGACGTGCGCAATATCCCATCACCTCCGTGCTTTGTCGCCCTCCGACCGCCTCTCGCCCCTGCCGCTGTTCCTCCCCTCCCCTTCCCGTCAGCACGTCTTCCGCCGCAGCTCGTTCTCCCCCGCCTGATCGAACACTCCAACTGCGCGGCCTTCTCTGCGCCACGGTATCGCGCGTTCCATTCCCGCTCGCTTGCCGGCGGACAAGCCGCATGGCTGCCTTCTTGCATTGCGCCATGCTCGACGCGCAAAGCGCGGGGTCCCCGTCCAGTCCTCGAGGACGGGGTAAAGGGCGTGCGAACGGAGTGTTCCGAGCCTCGAAGCACCACCTCGAACTCCTTCGCGGAGATGAGAGAGAGGGGCCGGGAAGTATCGCGCCTGAGGAGTGTTCAAAACCCATCGCGTTGGCCCGACTACACCCGCCCCCACCTTGGAGACTTCACTGAAGGGGCGAGGGGGGGAGCACTGGCGTGAGCCCCGAATGCGCACTTCCATCGGCGTGTACAGCATACATCCATCATGTCCGTGACGAACCGCACGCGGCCGATGCGCATTCCCGCCGACTCGGAACGCGCGGAACGATGGAGAGGACTCATCGTTACTGCCACGAAGCTGGCCGGCTGGCAGATGTTGCCTTTCGGGGGCCGTGACACTACGGAATCTCCTCATCTGCTTCTATGCGGTCCCATCCGCGGTCGACGTGGAACTTCTCGAACGCGGGCTGACACATGAAGCAGTAGTCAAAGTTCGGACACGTCCGGCAGTGGAAAACTGGCCCGCGTATGGTCTACCTTGTCAGCAAAGCGGTACGCACAAAGCAAGCCTTCCATCCAGTGACTCACCAGAAAACATGTGTCGCATTTACATGGTTTCGTGTGACTTCTTTTTGGTCTTCCACGCCGCGTCGTCCCTCTCTCTCTCAATCGCAAAGGGCAATTCTCATCCGAAACCAGGCCGTCGTTCCCGTGGTATGCAGCCAAGGAAAACGGCGTGAACGCTCCAGGCATACCGTCGGTCGAGACACTGGTCTCTCGAAGGCCGGCGATCATGAGATCAGTGACCAGCTGCGCGTTCCCTGCCCGAGCCGCCCAGAACAACGGCGTCCATTCGTGCTCGGAGGATAGGAGCCGTTCCGCGACGAGGAGCCGTTCCGCGACGGGAAGCCTGAGGATGTGGCGAGTCATTTGCACGCTTCCCGACTGACAAGCATAGTGCAAGATGGGTCGACCGGCATGGTCAGTTCCCGAAGAATCGAAGCCGTGATCGTGTAGGAAATTGAAGGCTTCCACGTTCCCAGCACGTGCGGCAAGGTGCAGGGCGCTCCGTCCCATGGGATCGGGCGAAAATGATCCCGCCCTCTGCTCCTTCACAGCCAGCCGCAACAGATGCAGGTTTCCAGTAAAGGCAGCTTCGTTCAGACACGGGAGCCATAGACTATGGCCAACCAATGAGGGAACGTCGAGCTCGACTCGGAACAGGCGATCAATGACTGAGTTGTGGTCGTTGCGGGCAGCGAGCAACAGTGCAGTCCTTCCCCCCAGAGTCTTTTTTCGCAGGGTCTACTCCATGTTTTAAGAATATCTCAACGAGGTCTCCATCGCCACTCTCAGCCGCGAAGTGCAGGGCCGTGTGCCCATATTTGGTTGGCGTCGACGGATCCGCACCTTTGTTCAGGAGGTATTTCGCTACATCCGGGTGTTCTCGGATGATCGCAAGGTGCAACGGTCCTAAACCATCGTCTATGTAGGCCCCAAGGTCAGACCCGTAGTTTTTGAGCAGCTGCATGGCTTTTAAATCTCCGGTTAAGGCTACACAACGAATGGGTAACCATCCATCAGCTCGTGCGGTGGACACGTTGGCGCCTTTCTCCAAGAGGAACTTGACGATGGCATAGTGACCGCCATATACGGCTGCGTGCACTGGAGTTGAGCCAAGGCTGTCTGTTGCGTCCAAATACGATCCTCGTATAAAGAGGAGTTGGCGTGTTACAGAACCCATCTGGTGTTCCAATGCAGCCAAGTGGAGTGACGTGAGGCCCTGCCCGTTTGACCACGGGTCGATTTCTGCGCCTGATTCAATGAGCAGATCTACTATTTCATGGAAATCATTCTTTGCCGCTATGTACAAGGGGGTAAAGCCCTTAACAATTTTGCTTGGGTCCGCTCCCACCTTTAGTAGATGTTCCATAACCGAAAGGTGACCGAGCATTATAGCATAATATAGAGCCGTCCCACCTTAACTATCCTCTTCTATAATACTAACGCCATAGGTTAGGAGTTCTTATAAGGTATAAAGGTCCCTATTCTTTACTAATATAAGAAGCGCACTAGTACCGTCTTAGTATACTATTTCGGTTTTCGCTCTATGAGAGAGTAGTAGAGTAATTAGGTAGGAGTAGCCTATTTTAGTGGTAAGGATTAACGGCGTGGCTCCGTCGCTAGATCGTAAATCGATATCGGTCGTTCTTTATAGAAGTATGTTAATTAGGTCTAACCGGCCGTGGGCTATAGTAAAGTGTACAGCCGCGCTCTTACGGGCGATTTAGGAATTATCGTCTACACCGTGGCGTAGGAGAAGATCGTATAACTCTATGGATCCGACTTTTACGGCCAAATGCACCGGTGACGTGCCGTCATCTAGCGCTATCGACGGACTTGCGCCACATTCCAAGAGTAGAGCTGCTATTTCAGGGTGGTTGTTTGCCACTGCATACGCAACAGCTGTCCACCCAAAATTGTTTCGCACGCCGTAGTCTGCCTCTTGTTTCAGCAGGATTGGGGTTGGTTCGTAGTGTCCGTAGGCGACTGCTGTATGAAGCGGAGTTGGCCCACTATCATTTGCGTGATCGAAATTTGCGCCGTAATCGAGCAACAGCTTCACAACATCGACAGAACTCTTTTTCAGCCGCAATATGAAGAGGTATCGATCCGTTATTCGTGCCAGATGAATGATCTGCACCTTGCTCCAGGAGAATCCGCACCGCTTCGGTTTGTTTGTTGGCAGCAGCGGCGTAGAGAGGTGTGCACTCAACATTGTCTCTACTTCCGATAGCCGCACCATGCTTCAGGAGATCGAGAATCACATCCGTATGCCCATAATAAGCTGCGAGCCATAGAGGAGTGCTTCCTTGGTTTTTCCGGGCGAAGACGTTTGCCCCATGTTTCAAAAGCAGCCGTACGATTTCGAGGTTGCCTTGTTGTGCAGCCCAATGCAGAGGCGTCGAATAGTCATCACTGTTGGAATTCGCATCTGCTCCATTAGCAAGTAGGAAAGCAGCGACATTGAAGTGGTTCAGCGTGGAAGCAGCAGCCAAAGGCGTGAACCCGTTATTGCAACGAGTGTCTTTTGTGTCCTTGTTGGTAGCGTGTAACAAGAGCTCGCATATGTCCAGGTGACCTCTGCTGGCGGCATGATAAAATGGTGTCTCCCGCAACATTTGCAATCAACGGGTCTGCACCTATACTCAACAGCCATTTCACGACATCTTTTCTGCCATTTAGTGCTGCTGAGTTAAGAGCAGTCCAGCCGTGACTGTTTCGGACGGAGACTGTTGAGCTCGCGCCGCTCCTGACAAGTTGATTGGCAAGTTCAATGTCGCCATGCACCAAAGAAGCGTACAAGGCTGTCGGTTCCAACAGAGAGGGAAAGACAACCGTGGGATCAGCTCCATCTGCAAGCAGTCGGGAGACCATGTCATGCTGACCGAACGTAGCAGCCACAATCAGACATGTGCCATATATGCCCCCTGCAGCATTCACATCTGCACCCCATGACAGAAGCGTCTGGAAAGAGGCCATATGACCGCCGATGCAGCAAGCTTGCAGAGCTGTGCCGTACACCCCACCAACATGGTCTATTGTTGATCGAATCTCTTTCTCCGAAACAATGCCGCGACGTGCAAGATTGAAAAGAGCTGCGTAGTAGAGAGGCGTGGAATGTCCCGGAACAACATCTTCACTCTCGACCTTCGGCATCAACTTCTCTTCGACAAATGATGCCCAATGATTGAAACATTTGCCTTCAAGAAATGCAGTGACGTCATCAAACTTGTGAATGTCTACAGTCTGAGTCCTCGGTTTCAGCAACGTGGTGATGCCAGAACCTCGCAGAGTAGTCCAGCAAGCCTTGGCGAGGGTCATTCCAAGCATTCTCGTTGTGGATGACTCTGATGCAGAGTCGCGCAAGATGGCGATGTTGAGCGGATATATCCGACACCTGGAGCTGAACGAGGAGAGTGGCCCTCTGCTGAAATTGGGGCGAAACGGTGTAATCTCTCACGGACGTGTGAGCCAGGTGGATGGTTGCAGATCGAACAGAGTCAGCGCTATCCGATTTTCGCAACTCCAGAAGTGGCTCGCATAGCCTCTTGAAGTTTTCTTCAATCGAATCGATCTGGGCTTCTAAGTCGCTACTCAATTCAACCTTAAGGGCGTGGACGATTTCGGGCATCGTTAGCGGCCTGAAAGCAAATACTGCCCAGCGGATTATGGCCACTGCGATCTGTTGTTCATGGCGATTCAAATCTTGGATGTGTTGCCAACTTCCTTCGAAAGCATCGGATAGCTCGCCGAAGTCAACGATGTCATCCTGGCTAAAGCTTTCCAGATGGCTGTCAGTCTGAAGGCGATGCTCCTGCAGCTTGACCCACAGAAAAGAGCATGCGGAAGTTTTCGAGAGCCAGTTTGCGAGTTCACGATTCATCTGTTTGGTAAGCTTTTGTCAACAACCTTTCTCGCGAGGACCTCCACATCGGCTTCAACATCGTGTTCAGTAATTTCGTAATCCATGAAGCCAGGGCCGGCATAATGCTTCAACGAAGACGATATTTCTTCGCGAACTTCGCTCCTGTTCACGACGAGGACTCTCGTGTCTGTCCATGAAATTGCGGTCTGGAAGTCTTGAAGGAATTTTGCGCGCTCGCTTCGATCCTTGAATTCGTCAAGACCACCCAAGACAAGCGTACACTTTGGAACACCGGAGAGAATGGACCTTAATAGTCTCAGGGAATCCTTGGTTGTTGCTTCCGTCGAGGAAGTTGAGACGATGTTCTGGAACGCGATATCTCGTGCGGAGGAATTCTGACGGACAAGCTGAGAGAGCCAGACTCCAGGAATGATGTCGAGACCGTTCTGCGACTCAGCCAAGGTGGAGCAGAAAGCATGCGCAACCGGCTGTTCTCCATCCATGTGCTCGACTAAGACTTGCACGACTCGTGTGCAGATGATCGATTTTCCGTAACCCGGTCGTCCATGGATCCAAAGAATGCGGCCAACATCTCCAGGTGCAGCTTCAAAGCGCCACGACCTGTACGCGTCTCGTTCAAAGATCCAGTCACAGGTTCCTGGGAGCCGCACATACTTGCGTCGCTTGTATTCTTTGGCTGTGTCTGGATGGTCTAGCCACTCATCAATTCGTTCCAGTTGCACATAGGCTGGGACCTTTGCTTTCCCAGCTTTTAGCCTTGAAATGCTTCCGTCGAAGTTGACGTCTATATCGGAGTGTCAGTTCGATTCACTATGGTTGGGAAAAGTGGTTTTACCCTTTGGATCGTCGGCTCCATCACCGAATGGGTCCATTCCCATGCTTGACTCAGGGAAATCCTCAAAAAGGTGGTTGACCATCTCGCTCAGTTCTTTCACTTGCTCTGAAAACCGTTGGCCATGGGATTGACCAGAGAAATCCCTCTCGGAAATTGGTGACTCGAGACCGAAAGGGCGAGCGCGGTCTCTTTGGGCCTTGATCAAGTACGGGAATCTCCAAAGATACGGCGCCATCCTCGGCTGCATCCTGTCTGATCTTCCTAAATTTTGACCGGAGCTATTTGCAGATCTCCCTGATGATACCGAGGTAGCTCTTGGCGTTTTCAAGGTAGTCTTGGTCCTCCAAACGAGAATGGTGTCTCTTCCCTAACTCCTCTCCGTCAAATCCGGAATAGGCGATCCAAGTTCGAAGGCGCAGCAGGCTGCGGTGGAGGATGAGGAAGGCTTTCCTTGACTCAAGCTCATGGTCCACAACCATCTCCCAGCGGTCGCGGAGGTCGAGTATATCGTTGATCAAGCCGGGCACGCCAATGATCACTCCTGCGATGTCCGTCATGATTGCGCCGCAGTATCAAAGCTAGTGCGAGGAGGTAAGAGGATGTCAAGGAAGTTGACAAGGCTGGCGAGGTGTTTTTCGTACGACCCCGCCTGCAAGCGATGCGGGCGGAAATATTAATCAGCCTGCACTTCTGATTGGCGATGGCTGAGAACATGAGCAATCTGTCGTGCCTCGGACGTCGATGAAGCTACTGACTTGTAACCCTTCTTTGAATGTTGGATATCATGGCATGTAGCGTTACTTCTGTACGAAATCTATCAGTGACACGCCACACTTCGGCGCAAAATCAAGCCCGCAGAGGTCAAACCTCGTGCAGCATCCCTGCTTCCCAACCGACTTCACAACCCATCGTTACCATCAACCCACGAGAACCAAAGCTTTACGCAAACATCACCACCTCATCGACCACAAATCGCATCTTCAGCACCCTTCAATCTTCCGGTGATAAGGTGCGGTACGGCGGCGGTTCCAGGACTGACGCTCAGCGCGGAGAGCTAGTATGCCTGTAGACCAGATGGAGGCGGAGTCATGATAGAAGCGGGTTCGTTGTGCATACCGGTGACTGCTCTGCTCCCCGCATGTGCTGCCGCTCTTCTCCGCGCGTAGGTTGGGTCGAAGCTGTCGGGTGATGGAAGGAGGTGTTGGGAACCGCTGGGTCGATGACGCAACAACCGCAGCTTTCGCCATGTTCCTGCCCCACGGAAGTCACGCCCGTCGCTGCTGCCCCCAACCCCACGTCGACAACACCTCATCCGTTAAAGAAGACCAATTCTCATGAGTTTACAGAGAAAACTTTTGCGTCGGAGTACTAACGCTGAAATCATGGCAAGGGAGTTGATAGATTTGTTCTGGGGATGTGATATGACAGAATTGGCAAGAAGAGTGATAATGTCGTCGTTGCGGCTTAAAGAGAGCCGGGCGAGTTTCTTCTGTCACCTGCGGTATCATGAAAAAGCGACTGAGCTCTAGTCGCCGGCTGCGGAACCCCCCTGTACAATCACAAACACGAATTGGGAAACAACACGCATACACCAAACCATCATATTTACGTTTACGTTCAGCAGCAACAGTAAATTTTTGCAACATGAATATCGACAAGCAGTAAAACAAAGCGCGCAAAACGCAATGCAAACGACCAAAAAAAAGTTAAGCCACTCAACTATATCTACAAGAAGCTTCCACCATCCATCCACTCTCAATCACAGAAAAGAGCTCAACATCCCCTTCCATCCCCCCCTTCATTTTTCACATGACGACAAACACATCTACCTCCTAAGCGCACCCTTAACAACGCTCTCAAACACAAACGTAAACCACTCCAACACATCCTTGATACGCGTACCCTCAGGCAGCGCCTCGCCGGCAACCGCCGTACCCGTAGGAGCGGCAATGACCTGGGTCAGCGCGGCGCTGGGGATGATGTTGGTCCAGTTGCTCGCGATGCCGCTGGCGATGATGGAAGGCAGCGCCGAGGGCGTAGCACCCGCGACGACCTGGGTGGCGAAGGTGGTGGCCTGAGCCTGCTGGCCCTGGCCCTGAGCCTGACCACCCTGGCCCTGGCCCTGCTGGGCGGCGGCCGAGGCGGAAGCGGCGGCCGGCGCGGAGACGACGTAGGTCGAAGTCTCGACCGAGGCGGCGGCGACGGCGGCGGCGACGGCGGGGGTGGCGGACGCGGCTTCGCCGGCGGCGGCCACGGTCACGTAGACGGTCGTCATCGATGTGTTCTTGACGGTGACGGTGGTGGTGACGGTGGACTTGCCCGAGCCGGCGGCGGCACCCTCAGCGCCGGAGCCGGACTGAGGGGCGGGGGTGGTGGAAGCAGAAGCGACGACGGTGGAGGTCTCGGAGGTGGACTGGTCGGCGACGGCGGCGACGGAGCTCTGGCTGGAGGAAGCAGCAGATGACGACGAAGACGAGCCGGTGGAGATGGTGGTGGTCTGGCCGGAGATCTTCTTGGCGGCGTGCTCGGCGGCGACGTAGACGATGGCCTGGGTGTTGCCGGTGGGCAGGTCGGGGTGGATCGAGGCGTCGACGACGTACAGGTTGTCGGTGCCGTAGACCTTGCAGTCCGTGTCGACGACCGAGGTGCCGTCGTTCTCGAGCCCCGAGTCGGTGCCCATCTTGGCGGTGCCGACGAAGTGCGAGCCGGTGGTGAGCTTGGCGATGAGGTCGGCCGCGGTGACGTTGCCGCCCGTCGTCGACGTGACGCTCATGGTGCCCGACTTCTCGACGTAGCCGAAGAACTCGTTGATGAAGGAGGTGATGGCGGCCTTGTCGGCGTCGGTCGTGAGCCAGGGCTCCGTCATCAGCGTGGTGGCGCCCGACTCGTCGATGCCGAGGCGGCCGGTCGAGGTGAGACCGTGGGTGAGGTAGACCTTGACCTTGATCTCGTTGGAGCTGGAGACGGAGGTGGTGCCCTGGACGTAGCGGGTCTTGCCGTCGGAGCCCTCGACGCTGGTCCAGAAGTTGAGACGCTGCATGCCCTCGGCGAGAGGACCGGAGCCCTGCTTGTAGAGCGCGATTTCCGAGTCGGAGGGGTTGGTGGGGTCGAAGACGGTCATGTTGCCACCGGCGACCTTGACCGTCATGGTCAGAATGGGGTGGTCCTTGAGGCCCTTGCCGACGGGGAGCTCGATGTAGTCAGCCGAGTCGAGGGTGATGCCGTTGTTGGCGCTGTTGACGATCTCGAGCTGGTCGGCGGGACCGATGCCAGAGTTGAACAGGATGCGGGGGGTGGACAGGGCACCGGCAGCGAGGACGACCTTGCCGTTCTTCGTGAGGTTGATGATCTGGGCAGCGCCGTCGGCGTTCTCGATCTCGACACCGGTGATGGAAGAGCCAGTGCGCATGACACGGACGACCTTGGAGTTGAGTTGGAGCTTGAAGTTGTCAAGCGCCTTGGCCTCGGGCAGGTAGGTCAGGACGGGACCGGCACGGAGAGAGTCCTTGACGTTGAAGGGAGGGTGCGAGAAAACCTTCTCCTTCTTGTTGGGCTCCTCAATGGCGTCGACCTCGCTCCAGCCGTTGCTCTTGAAAAGCTTGGACAGGGTCTCGTAGACGCCCTGGTTGTAGCGGCGGCCGTCGGCGGAGGGGAGGGTGGTACCGGGGTTGCGCTCGTAGAAGGCCTCGGCAGAGGACTCAACGTCGGCCCACGACCATCCTTCGGGCCAGTTCTCGAAGTCAGCCTCCTGGGGCTTGACGAACATCTCGGCGTTGATCGAGGAAGAGCCACCGAGAATGCAACCAGCCTGGGAGGCGGTGTCGGTGCAGTAAGAGACATCACCGGTCGAGGAAACGGCGTAGCCGTAGGCGGGGACGTCGTAGGGGGTGACGGTGTTGTTCCAGTCAAGCATGTCCTTGCCACCGCTGGAGGCGGACGAGGCACCGCCGCGCTCGATCAGGAGGACGGAGGCCTTGGACTCGGCGAGGCGCTCAGCGGCAACGATACCGGCGGCACCACCACCAACGACGATGTAGTCGTAAGTCTCGCTCAAGGTGGAGGGAGTGGCGAGGGGAGTGCTGGAGGGGGTGGTGGCAGAGCCAGCGGGGGTGGTAGTAGAGTTGGAGGCGCTGCTGGAGCTGGAGCCGCCCGAGGTGCCAGTGGCCAGCTTGGACCAGGTGGCGAAGTCGGCGGACTCAGCGTCAGCGATGGTCATGCCGAAGGCACCGAACCCAGCAGCGTGGTAGTTCAGGGTAGCGGACGCGCTGCCGGGGGAGGTGGGGGCAGTCTTGGAGAAGGCCCAGCCGAGGACGCCGGTGGTGCCGGTGACATCGAAAGCACCAGAGTCGCCAGTCACGCAACCACTGCACAGGAAAGTGTACGAGTAGTGGGTGGAGTTGACGAACGTCCCCTCGGGGATGGTGGTGAGGGTGACGCCGTCCATGACGGCGGGGTTGGAGTAGGCATTGGTCTTGCGGGCCGAGGCAACAATGTCCTCTCCGTTGGGCCAAGCAGCAATGAGGGTCGAGGCCATCATGGACGAGGTCATGGAGACACCAGCCCAACCGGAGCCGGGAGCGACCATCTGACCGATGATGTCGGTCTTGGCATCGGGGCTCTCGGGAAGAGCGACACCGAAGGAGAAGCCGGTGGTCTCGTCCTGCCAGCGCTGGAACTTGATGCCGGTGGTCGAGTCGGTGTAGGCGCTCGTGGAGGTGGCCGCACGGGCAGCACCAGCCAGGGCGGCGACGGCCGCAACGTTGGCACGCATATTTGTGGGTTGTTTTGGGAAGTGAGTGTAAGGACTGTGTGGTCAAAGAAGGTGAATTTGGCACCTGGCCAAAGGATAGAATAGCTCGAGGCGAACGACTGGAGCCGTCGAGGCTGAAAAGAATGACTTGCGCGAAAAAAAAAAAAGAAGGTAATGCGTGCTGAACTGGCAGCTGTGCGTGAAGGGAGAAGGAAGGCGGGCACCGGGGCAGCGCTTGGCGGGACTATATACGACTGGCGGGCTCGAATGGGGAAGGCATGATTGTTCAGCCACGGGGCATGCAGCGCTCCACTGCTAACACCGTCATCTCGCTGCGTGAAACGAAACTCGACTCTCGGCAATGGGTTTCCACTCTGGTGATGCGTCCGGGCTCGGGTCGTTCCAGACGGGACCTGGGCGAGGCCTGGCGGGCTGGAGCCGAATCAGCATCGGCAACTCGTGGCCGTGCATTGGCCGGCTAACCGAACGGGCCGGGGGTGTGTTTCGCATATAGAAACGCGGCTGGTGTTTCTGCTGGAAGCGAAGGGGCGCGCACGGCGGTGGTGAAACGGCACGGACGCGATAGATTAAGAGGCCGGCCTGAGCGCCTGCCTAACCGCGCCGCCGTCCAATTGCCCGCCAACCGCAGCCATTGTATTTCCACCACCACGCATACGACCGCGCAATCTGCCGTGCCCCGTCGGCTCCGATCGCAAAGCTTGGTATCCCGCGCACTTCGTCATCCGCCGCCGGCCCTCGTTGCGTGCGTGAGACGCCGCAGTGCCAGCAACGGCCGTTCACGGGCCCACACGGGGCTTTCTCCAAACGCCACGGCCCATCAAGCGGCCACTGGCGGCTCCCTATAGCCCGCGGGCGCCGGCATTAACACCGGTCCACCATGTGGAGAAGCTAGAAGCCGCTCCATTTCGAGAACAATATACTGCGCGGAGTGTCTCGGCCTTCGCCCTACAATACCATCGCTGCCATCTCCGAGGCACGCCTCGCCGCAACCCTCTCCTTTCCTCTGCTCCCATCACCGTCGACGCCCTACCTCGCCGTGGCCTCCTCCGCATGCTTGTGGTGGCAGCCCGTCGCCCTCGCCTTCGGAACCAGCGGGCTGCGCCGGACGACGCGCTTGCTGCGCGCGGGCAGCGAGTCGAACGAGTCGGCGTACGTCGCCACCGCGTGCGCGATGGCCCGCGTGTTGATCAGGAACGCCTCCAGGTTCAGGTTGTCCACCGTGTCGCCGGCGCGGTGGTAGTTCTCGTCGTACGCCAGCCCCGCCGTGCCGCCGTACAGCGCCGCCTCCGCCGCCGTCTTGACCTGCTCCGCCCCGGTGAACAGCCCGCCGGCCGCCACCCCGACGTCCAGGAATGGCCCGTAGTCGGAGCGTCCGCTGAACTCCGTGGGCTGCGACGGCAGCTCCTTGCTCGCAAAGTAGCCCTCGAACAGCGCCTCCGCCTCCGCCGACCCCGCCGGCCCGCTGAGGTTGAAGGCCGACCCGTCGCCGTCGTAGATGCCAAGGAAATAGTTGGGCGACGCGATCATGTCGAAGTTCAGGTACAGCCGGATCTTGTCCAGGTCCTCGGGCGTCGTCTGGTTCACGTAGTACTCGGCACCCAGCAGGCCAAACTCCTCGGCGGACCACCAAGCGAAGCGCACGGCGTTGTTAACTTCGTACTTGGCCAGCTTCAGAGCAACCTCGAGGATGCCGATGGATCCGGAGCCGTTGTCGTTGATGCCAGGACCCGCCTCGACCGAGTCGGAGTGCGCGCCGACGAAGATAACGTTGTCAGGGTCGCCAGCCTTGGTCTGCGCAATGACGTTCATGCTGCATTAGGGGTCAGCCAGAAGGATTCTGGTGCCGTCTGGGTGCTGGGCAAACTCACGTGACGCGATCCTCAATGATGGAGTTGACGTTGAGGTCGCCAGTGACCTCGCCGGCCTCGAGCAGCGCAAGGATTGCGCGACCATTGCTAAGAGAAATGGCCGCAGTGGGCGGGTAGGTGCCCTCGGTGCGGTTGGGAGCACCAAGAGTGCCGCTTAGAGAGCCATTGACGTTGTTGTAGATGACGGCTCCCGCAGCGCCTGCGGCGCCGGCGTAGGCGGCCTTCAAACCGAAGTCACAGGTGCCACGAGAGATCAGCGCGATGGCACCTGAAACCTCCGCTGGGAAGTCGGACTGTAATTTGTCGTCAGCTAATCGCATTGCAGAACGATAACAAGACAACTGGCGCCTACCGGTTCGCAACCCAGGTTCGACACGGCAACGATAGGGGCCTCGACCTGGCCGTTGGGCGCGTACGTCATCAACTCAGCCTGCTGGTCCTCGCCATTGACAGTGAGGGTGGCGTCACCGCCCGAGAAGGTCTCGATGAACGGCTGGTACTCGACATGGTAGTACTCGTCCAGCTCTGAGATGAGCTCGTAGAGATATAGGGCAGTGAAGTTGTGGCCGGGGCTGCCGAACACGCGGTTGCGGCCGGTGGTCTGGTAGGCGATGGCCTGCAGGTTCTCGGCGTGGTCGAGGAGAGCGGCGGAATCGATGTCGTTTTGGAGTGCGTCCTGGCTGACGCTTTAGCACGTTTCACACCTCAAACGAATCGGAAGCGCACCCACCGACGTGACGGGCGTCTTGGCCTCAGTCTCGGCTTGCACCGTGATCTCGTTGGGCTGCTCTGGCGCTGCTCCCCAGTTTTCGACATCTGGCTGCCAGTCCCGGGGGAAGACTTGGGGACCACGGCGCTGCAGCAGAGATGCTGGGCGGACGGCGTGCACGTGACCGGCAGGGGTCGAGGCCTCGCCGACAACTGCGAGCGCTGCCAAGGCGGCACTGGACTCGAGGAAGCGCATCGTATCGTACTGTGGAGAGCGTAGAGGGGTGTGTCTGCGCAATGCCGTCCGCCAAAGTGCTCGGAGTGCTGCTGCTATATATACTCGGCTTGAGTTAGATTGAAGATAGTGATAGGGTTCCACAGCACTTGGCGGGAGCTCTTGGGCTTGCAGTGCTGTGCCTGACGACAGGTCGGGATGAATTGGCGTATGGGACCATGATGCATGGACGCGTTCCCCGAACAGGCAGGCGGATGAGGAGCAAGAAGCATCCCGGTGGTGTCGCCCAGCGGAAAGAAGCATCCAAGACGGACGGCGGGCTTGGCGCGCATCTCGGCGGAGAGGGGACGAGGGGCGGAGGGCGGATCCAGAGAGGAGTGGGAAGGAGATAAGAGCGGCCGGCCAAGCGACCAAGGCAGTGGCAAACGAGAAAGGCAGACAGAAACGTGATAGCGGAGGATTTGTCTGGCCTCGCTGCCTTTGCTCCGCCTTTCCGCGGCTTTGGACATGATTGAAGACGAGGTGGCGTCCTCCGTATTCCTTCCAAAGGATTGCACACAGAGATGTCGCCTTCGTGCCACGGCAGCAACGGCACAGGGTCGCGTACTGTACCTGTCAGCCAGCCCGCATTCGCTGCAACCATTCATTCACAAGACGCGGGTAGCCAGTGGAAACAGTCGCACCGCTTTGCAAACAAAGCAAGGTAGATGCCCCGAGACCATCACTCGCGTTGCGGGGTGAGACGGGCCCTGCTGGGTGTTGACCGCTCATCTGCCGCAACTCGAGGTGTTTGAACGATTCGACGACGATGAAACGCGCCCAGTGTTGAGTGACGCGGCGTAAGCTCAAGGTTGCGGCGGCCAGGGTGGGAAACCTTGTCCTCCATGTTTCCTGCAGGTCAACCTTCGCTTTTGGCACTGCGCAGAACCGGGCTTTGCGAGCTCATCAGCACAGGCATCCTCGCATGGGTGAGGGTTGCGGGGTCGAGGTTGATGAGGCTCCGAGGGCGACTCGGGCAGGCGCACGCGACAGCCCCTGGTCGATGACGCAACCGCCGCGTTGGCCAACCCCTTCCCCGTCACGCTTTGACAACACAGATCACGAGAGGAAGAGCAACAAGAAGACAACATCTCCGCTACTAGCCGCGCCCTCGTCTGGCAGTGCTGCGGGCTCTCGGTATGAAGCGCCAATGTTTGTCCTATTCACTCGGCCGAGAGCTCGGAGGAGCCGAGGCTGTGCTCTACGAAAGGCCAGTCCATAGTGCTTGTGCAGGGATTCGGTTTCTGCAAGGGCAAGAAGAATGGGTGTTTCCAGGGAAGGGCCGAGGAAGCGAGTAATGGAAATCGCAGGCAAATACGGGGAAAACAAAATTAGCGGAGTTGTTGGCAATGGAGCTGGCCCATCGGATATTCAGCTGCAGGCAATTGAAGAAAGAGCTCGGAGAGTTGTCAACCGTTAATGGATTGATCAGGATGTTTTCAATCTATTTAATTAGTCGACACGTTCGATACCGGCACCATCCGAAGCCACGGTTTGTATCTTCCCCCCTCCTCCGCTTTTTGCATCGCACTTCTTTCTCTTGCGTAAGCGTCATACCCTCTCTCTCGGTCTTCTCTTCCTTCAGTACGCAAGCTATTCTTGAATTCTGATGCTCGTAGAGTGCTCTGCTATCTTTGGAGGTTTCATCGCAGCGCGGACAAACAATGTGTAGGTGATGCCGGTATAGATGCTCTCTAGTAAATCAATTAGCCCTTGCCGCATCGTTGAATCTGATTGCTTACTTCATCCTGGCAACATTCGAAAAACCGGGGTATACGCAAGCTGTGGCTTTCGGGGTCTGTTCTGGGCGTCATTTGGAAAACGGGCATGCCAGTTTCTTACCACAGCCTATATCGGGCTTTTGCGATGAGTTTTCGGGCTTCCTCTTGGGTTCGTCATCTTCGTCGCTGCTTTCCCCCTATCCGCCAACGGGACTGGAGGATGTGTTGTCCCTTTTTCGCTTGACTCCAAGTCGAGATGAGTCAGAAACTTGCGTTCCTCCTTTTGGTCTTTTACCATCGGACGATGAGCCTGAGGAGTCCGACCCAGATGGCGGGCTTCGTGTGATGCATTCCTTCTCAGTGACTGGCGGATCCTGTCCTCTGATACCTTCAACGACAAATGATGACGCTTCAGAGCCATCACGAGGAGTTTGAGGGTCAGAGTTATCACTTGCATCATCATCCTCAGTTTGACTGTCCTCTACTTATATCGCTATCACCGCAGTATCCATCCTCCGAGAAATTCCCCCGTTCGTCGGAGAAGATCTCCTAAAAGACTTTTACCGCTTTTTCCAGAGGTCTTTCCCTAAAGTCTTGAAGGACGCGTTGGATAATGTTTGACGAGGAATCGACTTGAGAATTGAGTGTCCCGCCACAATGGTATGGGTCACCGGTGTCATCTTACCAGCTGCATCAAGTTCTGAGCTTACGGTTGTCCTGGAGCATTCGAGCGGTGGCATTGATACACGTGGCGAATTCCCATTCGCCTTAATTTATGCCCACCTACGCCCATCGAACGCGTACGGACTTGGGATTGAATCCTCAGTACTGACAGTAGTTTTAGTACTAGCTAGGCTAGCAGGTATATCAGAACACGAGCCCTTGAGCACGTCGTCGAACATTCGCCCCCAAGGCTGTCTTTCTCAAACTGCCTGGAGTGAAGTAACTGGATCAGCGCTTGCGTCGACGTTGAGACGAAAAGAGTTGGATAACGGTGGAGTGAAACCGCCAAAGGCCAGCGGGAGCAACTTTTCATTTATCAGGAAGAGAATGCGGCTTACTTTGCCCCGCTCTGCGTACGCATGTTTACAGGCAGACACACAAGGCTAAGGACTCGTGTCAGAGCCCAATCAGATGCTTGAGTTCCATGGCGTCATTAACCGGTGCGCAAATGATTGGGGCTCAGCACCGTCAAATTGCGCGTTTGCGCGCACTCCTTCAATGGCGCAAAAACTCGAGGCAGGATATCGACCACACCCATATTTTCCAAATTCCGTCCTTCAAAGAGTTGGAGAGCTCGCAGAGGCGTTCTGCGTTTGGAAGTAGCTGCCTCTCCACGGAATACTGCGAACCGTCTACGCTAATACAAGTGCTACGAATCGAGGACGCAATGATGTCAGTCAGCACGATGCTGATTCGCAAAACATCGAACCAGTAGAAACTTCCAGATAGTCAGTGCCGAGATGCTACACGAGCGTAAAGGGGTGTAAAAAAAAAATGCGACATCGCACTCCGACCAACACTCCAACCGCCCTTCCAATCAAGCAAACCCAACCTGCCATCCCAACAACAACAACAACAACAACAACAACACACAACACGTGGCACCACTCGCAACATCACACACACAGTTATTTCCAAACATATCCACAAGAAAAAAGCGCACAAAATACATTAGTCTAACCAATCATAAACCCGTCTCCCTACTACAAGTCTAAGCAAAACCAACACTCTCCAAAAAGCCACATCGACGGCATCAATTCATGTAAACCTTAGCGAGTGTCTCCGAGAAAAAAGGAAAGAACCATGCAACATCATCATCATCAAGAAGAGACGACAACGGTACAATACAGTCATATAAACAAACGACGGAGAGGAAGAGGGGAAATAATAGGTAAGAAAGAGAAGTGTGGTAGACGACTGCTCCGAGAGCATATATACCGTACCAAAGAGATGGAATGAGAAGTGAGGGAAAAAAATTTGTGATTACAAGCGAGCTCAGTCTCAGGGAGGAGAAGAGATTAGAATGTCAAAAGGGAAAATAGACCACCGTTTTGTACTCCTGGTTTTTCGTAATTGTTATTTTGTACGGGTGTGTGTATGGCGACGAGCTGCCTTGTACGGGAACAAAAAAAGGCCGAGTCATAAAGGGAAGGAAACAAAAGTAAAAATTCCTCGGGAAGGACAGGCAGACCAATGAGATACTTTTTGTTTCTTCGTGAGGGAATGAGGGAGCGAGTGAGCGAATGAGTAAGTGTGTCTGGAAGAGACCATGCCAGACGTGCAAAAGAAAATCAATATGCCAACCATGTGCTCTGAGAGAGGATCCCTAGCAGTAGGAGAAATTATCAAAAACCATTCGCCTTCTCTGCACGAAACACCTCGTTCTCTTGCCTGCGACAAGAGCATTAAGCGCTACTACGGGAAGTAGGACCAGAAAAAAAGGGAACGCTATTTGTTTGAATGACGCCATATGTCCCCCAATTTGCTTTTTATTTTAGTGACCCGCCGTTTTGAACATGATGCCGCAACCAGAAGTGCTGGTGTGTATTTTTCGTGTGGTTGTACAGGGCCTGTATCCTTCAGACCAGTCTTTTTTCTTCATACTTCGTTCCCGATTGCATATCCAGATCGACTCTTGAGAAGACCCTGAGTAGCTGGGGTACTCGTAATACCAGAGAGGTACTTCTGGGTTTAGTGAGAGTTAAGAGCTCTTCTCGCTCCCAACCCCAGCACCGAGACCCGGAAAGACACCCCAAGCACCTCCTTGCGAAGAGCTAGTTCCTCCAAGGCCGCTGGACAACCTCTTAGCCTTCTTCTCCTTGTCGGCTGCGGATTCTTCTTCTTCCATGTCGAACAAACCCTGTTCTTGCTCCTCTTCAATGGGCTCGCGGCCAATGCTGCTGCTGGAGATGGCACGGTCCATACCGATTCCGGCCCTCGAAGGTACGGAACCAATGCTGGAAGCTGAAGTCAACCGTCCAGGCATCCCCGGGTGCTGCTTGTCTTCTGGCCCTTCCGGCTTGGAGTCCGATACAAGAGATGAGAGGCGAGTGCGCTGGAGCTGCTGACTGAGCGTGCTAATGCTGCTCTGACGCGGCGGGCTAGCAAGACCGAATGGGCTAGCGTCACCGGTTGACGGGGTCCTGCGATCTCCGATGGGGCGAAGTGACGGGCTGGCGTTCGGGTTTAGGGAAGAACCGCGGAGTGGGGAGCCCACAACGCCGAAAACGTTTGCGCCAGGGCTCGACGACATCTCCTCGGCGGGCTTGTGTGTGCGGGAGAAGAGAGCGCCGAAACGCGAAGGAGAGGAACCCAGCGGTGAGCCGACCTTGGAATCGCCTGGAGTACCCAACCCGGAAAGTGACTGACGGTGGTTGAAACCTTGGTCGTCTTCGCCGGCGCGGGAAAAGCGGCGCATCTTCTCCTGGGGGGTCAGCAACTCGTGCAAGCTGTTGGGGACCAGGTCCTCCTCGAATGCAAAGTTCTCATCCCACTCATCCTGGCCAAAGCCGGGTCGTGTGCCCAAGCTCGCCGACATGACCTTCGGTCTCGCGAAGCGCTCCGAGTGCATGATGCGCCTGCCCATCATCGGCTCTTCCGTCGTGGGCGGGGATGATCCCAGACCATTCCTTGCAAGCGCCTCATCTCCAAATGCGGAGCTGTGCAAGTTCCTCAGTGTAGACGTCTCGAGCGCCTTGTTCTGATACGACGATGGCGGGGAGGCGCCCTCGAAGCCGAAGCGCGAGGGGACGGATGCGGCGATGGGACCGTAGCGGGCCATGTGGGAAATGCCCTGGCTGTCAAAAGAAGCGGGGAGCGGGGCATCGAGGACGCTCAGGCCCTTCTGCACGGGCGACGTTGGGAGACGGCTGTCATTTGGCGGTGAGCCGAAATTGGAGCCGGGGTTCGAGGAGAAAGTCTGGTCGATGGTGGGTATCATGTCATGAAGGTGCTTGCCCTGGGCGCCCATGTAGGGCTCGTCAGACGACATGTAGGGGTATTGCGGGGCGCCGGCCATGGCTTGCATGGTGAGCAGCGAGCTCTGGGTCGCGGGCGGGCGGCCGTACGGATGGCGGCCCATTGCGAGGTTCGGGCCGTTGACGCGCCTGCCGTCGGGCAGGATGTGGGCGAGAGCGCATTTGGCGCCGAACTTGCAGTTGCCCTGGGGGCGTGTCAGCGTGCGGCGGCGGCGGGCTTGGGGACGGACGAAGGCAGACCTTCTGGAAGTACTTGCACGGGGCAGTCTCGGTCTGCAGGTCGTTGGTGTGCAGGAAAGGACAGGCCTTGCCAGCCTGGCAGACGCCCTGGCGGTAGAATTTGCACGGGACGTGTGCAGTGCCTTTGAGCTCAGTGGGATCAGTGCTAGTGCTCTTCTGCGTGTACGGCTCGTGGCGCGGGCGCTCACTCTTGCTGTTGGGCGGGCTGCGAGGCCCGTCGAAGCCGCTCATGCCGCGCACATGGCCCTGATGGCCGTTGGCCACGCGGTGTTGTATGGGCACGCCCTGCTGGCTGGTGGGGCTCTGGACCTGGCCGTTGCTCTGCGAGCCGCTGAAGTCGCGCGAGTGGCGGTTCTGGACGCGCTGGCCGTTGGCGGCGGGCTGGGGCGGGAATTGGGGCGCGAGGGCGGGCATGCTGGGGTTGGGGAGCGGCGGCGGGGTATCGTGGGTTGGGCTCTGCGGAGGCGGCGAGAAGAGGGCCTGCGGAAGAGCAGGCGGGGGCTGGCTCTCGGTGGTCATGGTAGTGGTAGCGGCGGTGTCGTGGCCCGGCGGCGGTGGGCGAGGCTGCAGCTCAGTCCGTCGAGAGCGACGTGGTGGGCGCGCTGCGGGCGGTCGAGCGAGCTGGGACCGGGACGGAGACTGGGTCTGGCGCTGGCCGGGGACGGGGACGGGGACTGGGACTGGGACTCTGGCTTGGGCGGCGGGACGATGGCCGTCGCGATGCTCGCTTACGCTGCTGCGGCCAGGACCAGGACCGGTGACGGGCGCTGTGATCGGAGCTGCTATCAACGCTCGCCATGCACGCTCGGCATTCGAGAGAGGCGTCTTGATGGCGATTGTGCGGCAGTGCATCGCCCAGATATGCCCGCCCGCGCCCGTCACGAGGCGCGGCAGGCAGGGCGGCGCGCGCGAGTCACGCAAGCCGGCTGCGCGCACGCGTCTTCGCAGCGATGAGCTCATGTCTCACTCGACCTCGACCGCCCTCGACAGCTCCAGCTCGCAGCTCTCCCACCGCGTCCCGCGCCTCCCCCACGCTGCTCGTGGGCCGACCAAGCCCTCGTCATGCGCCCGCTGACCGGGATCGCTGCGCCGTCCCTTGCGCCGCCCTGGCCGCAAGCCGCATCGAGATCGGGCCCTGCCGCCGGAACACCGCGTGCCTTCCAACCTTACTTGGCCGCTGCGCATCATCCGCCCCTCTCTCGCTGCCTGACGGCCGCCCTGCGTATATTACCGCCGTTAACCTGCAGTAGTCCCTCCAGCATGTCTCCCGTCAGCTGCCGTTGACGTCTGCCTGGCTCCGTTGTTCCGTACACACCACTCCATCACATGCTGCTTGGGATTAACGAGCCTCCATCGGTCCGTCCGCTAGAAACAGCCCGCCCTTCTATCGCGCCGATTGCGCCTTTGAGCCGTTCCTCGTGACCCACTTCCATCTGCGTGTTCCTGAAGAACATCCTAGGTGATGTCACTTCGCACGCACCCTAAACAACATGCCATCAGCCGTGCGCTCTCCGTCGTACCCCGCGTGATATACTTGTGGGGTTATGTGTAAATACGACCTAGCGCCTCGAAGCTTCACAACCCTCGACAGCTCTGAAGAGGTTATCGGTCCCTCTGCGGATCACAACTTCCGCGCGTTACAACAGTATCTTGCACGCGAAAACTTCCATGCCACTAAAAACAAATCCCTTTGATTTTTGAACCCAGCGCAGCTATTTGTGCGGTGCTCACGAAGAGCACGAAATTTTAGCTACGTGCGCAGTGCTGGTGCCATCCAGGTGCACTTTGGCTTGCAGCCGAGTGAAATTGAAGCAAAAAGAACAGAAGTACCACCCGGATACGTCTTTAGATGCCGCCACCACGAGTCAATCCGGCCGTGTAGTTGTTGTTCGCCCAGCCAAGCTGCAGGTCGTCCATGAAGAAAACCCTGTCGTCGGCTGTGTCACTCCAGTAGTATGACCTCATGCGAATCGAGGACAGGTCCGTAAAGTCTCCACCTTCACTAACGAAGTCAACCTTGGTCAGCTGGCATTTGCCTTCCTCGTCGACAGTCGCCTCCGAGCATGGCACCATGTCAAAAGTCGAAATCGCATGGAGCCCTTCCACCTGGTCAATAGCGTTCCAACGGAAACCGGAAACCTCAAGGGTGCAGTTGAGGGGGTCTGGACCGTCCTCGAGAGGAATGGGGCCCTTGTTACAGGAGAAGGAACCGCCATAGGCGTCGAAGTGGAAGGCAGAGTCACTGATGCGATTGCCACCAGCGCTGATGCTACCGTTCCGAGTTGAACCATTCTCAGGTTGCTCCGGCGCGGTTGTCGTCCTGTTGGGCAAGTACATGACCAGGTATGGGGGCGAGGCAGGGCTGATTGCATCGTAATCCGTCGGGACGTACGCGAAGCCTTCGTTGAAGACAAGGTGATGAGTCGGGTTGTTAATACCAACGAACGGATTCGAAGTGGTGACCACGTTGTCATGGCCCTCATCAAACTGTGTGTAGTAAGTGCACGCCGAAAGGGAGGTTCAAGGGGAGAAGACACTGACATTGATGGTGAAGTTGCCGAAGTCGCAACCCTCCCCGCAGATTGCAGATGTTGGCGTCGGATTCACACTAGTACTGGCATTCGAATACGGAGGGAAGGTGTTGGGGGTCAAACTGGCAGCGCGCACTGTCGTCATCTTTCTCACGATGGAAACGTCCGCCGAAGGAGTGTCATACCTAGTCAAAGTTACTGTGACATTGCGGGTGGAGGTCCGAGTCGTAAGCGGAGTAGAGTGACCGTGCGAGTGAGGAGGTACCGAGACTCCACCAGTGACTTCGGTGACAAGTCCAGAGCTTTGCAGACCCGGAGTATACCCTGACGAGTTCCAGCCATGATAGCCCCAGCCAGTAGACGGAGACGCATACGGGGTGGCATTTGGAGACATGGGAGGAGTGACCATGGATGAACTTGTAGCCACGTGAGGAGATGACAGGGTGACTTTGGATGAGCTTGTAACCGCAGAGGACGATGGAGTGCCCTTCAAAGAGGTGGAACCTTGAGAAGAGGAACCATTCTCTGGAGAGGCATCGGAGATAGTCGAACTTCCCAAGAACACGGTAGTAGAACTGGTCGCGACAATAACCGTCGTAGGCTCCTCACTCTTTGTAACCCACACCGTGGACGTTGAGGTAGACTCCGAGGGAGTATGGTCCGTGACGGTGATGAACTGCATCGAATTGGAAGTGATCCAAATCTCACTGGTTGTATCCTTTGGCGGAACAACAGTAAACGTGGATTGGCCGGACATGACCGTGATGGAATCGGTGGGGTCGGGGGACCCACAAGGCCAGAGGGTGGAAGTGCCATCCATCGCCTGAACGAGCTGTCCACCAGTTGGGCAAACAAAACCAGACGGGGGAAGCGCAGCAGAGGTCGAGGGGGGCGTAGCAGCAGGAGGTGTGGTCGAAGGCGAGTGCGAGATGCAGCCGAGAGTGGTCGTCACTGTGATAGTGGGACCAGTAACGGTAGTAGTCCAAGCCGTAGTGATCGTCACCGTGCTGGCTGGTATGGTGACAGTCCTAAGGTAGAAGGGTAAGTGTTGACGTGACAATGGGGAAGATCAGAGGAGAGGACTTCGGATGGAAGATCTTCCAGTGAAGCGGGTGCTGACGATTAGCGAATGGAATAGACCCAGGAGCAGTGGATGATATGAGGATGATAAGAGGGGGAAATTGTAACACTTACTCCTGGGCGAGCGCCGGCAGGAGGAACGCCATGAAGGCGAGCCACACGCGAATGAGCATCATGGCTCACTTGGCGAACGAGCTGGGATGCGAAACAGTGGGATGAGAGGTCAAAGAAGGTGAGAGGTGTGGACCACGGAGGATTGGCGTCGGTTATCGAGTGAGTGAGTGTCAGTCGCCGGTAAAGAACGAATGAGTGTGGTGGAGAAGGAAAGGAAGAAGAGGAGGAGGGCGGGCGAAGAGAAGGGCCCTTATGCTCGGCGGCGGGCGCTAGAGCCAACTAAGCGAGCCGTCCCGTGGATCAACCGTCTTTCCGCCGCCGCGCGTGGCTTTGATTGGCCGAAAATAAAGCTCGCACGGTCCGCTTGTCGTTTTGCTCGACCCAAAAGAGCAGGCGCACGTCATAGGCCTCGGACCAGGGAAGCTACGGCCGGCTGCAGCCCCATCAGCGAGCTGACTGCGCTGGTACTAGGTGCTGGCACTCGGAAAGATCTAGTGACACGAAATGCGAGGGCAGATGATCACGGCAGCCAATCTTCAGGGCAGTAAGCCATGCAGGTACCCCTCTGCCAGTGCTGCCAGCCGGAGCCACAACAGAAGATGGATCTTGGTCTTTGGGTAGGCTGCCGACCATGCAGGGTGGTCCACTCATCCTTGACCGTGTAACGCCAGGGCGGGTAAGGCAACATGGCATTGACGCTGTGTCACCGCCGCCGGGGCTGTGGCTGTGGGCATACTGTGAGCATACTGTGAGCAACGTCTTGAGAATGCAGCTGGTTTACTGACGCTTTCGGACATTAGTTTTGAGCGCTTTAACTGCTCTCTCCAGATACTCTGCCACTGAACAAACCTAGATCAAATTGCTGACATCAAAGGATCTCCGTAGTATGACTACAATCTCTAGAGCACTTGCAAATTTTCCGACAACCAGTTGGCATCTGAAGAGGTCCGCTGCACCTCCGAAAAAAAGTAATTTCAAAGCGCATTCCCCACCGCATCTCCCATGCTGCCTCTTAAAAAAAAAAAAAATTTCAAACAAGAAATCTCCCACCACACCACCCGCCGGCCGCCCGGCCGCCCGCGCCCCCTCACTCAACTTTATGCAACACCAACCAAACCGGCGCCTGCCCCAACCCCCTCCCCCTCCTCTCCGTCCACCCCTGCTTACTCAGCGTCTCCGCCGCCCGCTCGTCCTTGTACGCAATCGTGCTCCCCTTGTACCACCGCCCGTTGCCGGCCTCCGTGACCTCGCTCACGGCCCACGCGTCGTCGCCCTTGCCCAGGTGCTCGAGCAGCTGCTTGACCGACCAGCCCACGTCGGCGTCCCAGATGTTGAAGCCGCCCATCTTCTTCGCGGGCACCACGACGCCGCGCCGCGCGCCGTCCTTCCACGGCCCGATGTCCGTCTTGCGGAAGACGTGCAGCCGCGTCTGCTTTGGGTTGTAGATGACGCCGACGCCGGCGCGCCCGCCCGCGCCCGGGCGCCGCGGGAGCGTCTTCGGGTTCGCCGCGTCGTCCTCGCCGTCGTCGTCCTCGCCGAATTGCCAGTTGGGACCGCCGCCGCCGCCACCGCCGAAACCCGGCGCCGCCATCCACGGCGCCGCCATGAAGCCACCACCACCACCACCACCACTACCACCGAATGGCGGAGGGCCGTGCGGCGGGAAGAGGCCGTGCGGAGGAGGAGGCGGCATGCCGCCGAAACCGTGGCCGTCATCGCCGGGAGGACCGGGAGGCGGGCCGCCGCCGCCGCCACCGAAGAAAGGGGGAGGACCGCCGCCGCCGCCGCCGCCGCCGCCGCCCATGAAGGGATGGTGAGGGGGAGGGAATATGGGGGGCCCGTCGAAGAAGCCGGGGCCGCCGGCGAGCATGGGGTTGAGGAAGTCCGGGGGCTGGTAGCCGCCGTAGGCGCTGCGCCAGGCGTGGGGTGGGAAGCGGGACATGGCTGGGTTTGGTCGGTTTTGTGGGAGAGGGAGGGAGGCGGGTGGGTGGGTGGGTTGGTGTTTTGTTGAAGAGGACAAGGTCGAGGGGGCTGACGGGTTGTTGGCTTGGTTGAAGGGGTAGCTTTGTGGAAGCTTCGAAGTGTGGTGCTGGAGGATGTTGTCGTGGCTTGCCTTGAGCTTCGCTTGAACTGTGGGAACAGTAGTCAAAGTGGATGAAGGAGAAGTGTCGGTGTTTGCAAGGAGGTGGCCCTTTTGTGCTGTTCAACCTGAGTTCTTAGCTGTTGAGCAGAAGACCGAAGCATAAACTTCTTGGAATGGTGGTCACAGACTGTTGCGGGTGCTCCCTTATTGTAGGCAGCTGTGGCACGCCACGAAAGAACAACGTTTGTCAAGAGACAATCGTAGGAGCATTTGGGCTCTGTTGGAAGTCAGGTTCTTCTGCTTTGCTGGCATGTCGTCTTCTGTTTTCCTTGTTTGTTGGCTGAGGAAACGTGGCGAGGGGTTTGTAGAGAATTGGGTGTCAATGAAAACAGCATTTGGGTGGGTGATTAGTGCTTGTAGTAGTACAATCAAGAACTTTTGAAAAGGAGATAAAGGAAAATGAACCACGGGGAGCATGCACGCACGAGACTTTCCTCCTGAGGAACTCCGCGTGAATCCAGCACCTGTGCAACCACAAGGATATTCAGTAGAGTAGCACTGGTAAACACAACATGAAGAAACAAAATGACAAGGAACGTGGAATGAAGATATTGGATATCTTGAATCTTCATGAGTTAACGACATCGTAGAATATAGAGCAGCTGACCACTCGCCCAAAAAGCCCATTAATTCAAGCCTTCGCCTACCCCCCAGCCACAACGGCCAATCCTTCGTAAATTTTTCTCTTGACGGCATAAAAGGTTCCATCAGGCCGTCCTGGTCCCATGACGCCAAACCCACTGCTCTCCACTTCAATCTTGCCTGTCCCACTCTTCCTAACCACCACGGAGCCGTTGATAAGTAGTGTACCCTCACCACGGAACTCTGCCGCGAAGCCTGATGATTGCATAATCTTCCGCAGGTCCGCGAGTCTCAGGTCGCCCACATGCAAAGGCTGAGCGACCGAGCGCGTAGCAGCGGCCATGCTGGCAGGCACGATGTCGAGAATCGGTGTTATGTTGACTTCCTTGCTCCCGTTGTCTTGTTCCGATGCTTCTTGGCTGTCGCCCTTTGCGCCCTTGACCTTCTTCTTGATGCCACCATCATCAGTTGCTGAGTCGTCGTCCTCTGGAAGGAGCGCTTCCAAACGCCCCGTGATCGCAACGACCCCAAGGCCCTTCACGTTCTGCCAACGCAGACGACGAACGATGCTCTGACTGAGTTTGACCGTCCATGCGTTCGTGTCAACGCTTGCGTCGACCGTGACACCGATCGTTGGTGTGAACACGTCGACTGTGGCCTCTGTTGTATCAGCAGTCGCTGCCTCGATCAGCTTCCGGCAATCTGCCGCCAGCGCCAGCGTCTCCTCCTGTTCACCACCGACGAGGATGAGCTTGCGCGGTCGGATCATGGGTATCAGCAGCTGCAGACTTCGCTTGTCATGCAAGCCCGAGAAATCCACAAACGCGATCCTGCACTCGAGTCGTACAGTCTCCTGCGTGAAGATAATCTTGGATGGGCCGGCAACGACTTCCTCAGAGGCCTCGTCTTCAGACTCTCCGGAATCGTCGTTTTCGGCCTGCTCGTCATTGGTGACGCTGCCTTGTACAGAGCCGTCCTGCTGTCTGCGGCGTTTCGTTGTGCCGTTCGCCGCCTGCCGTTTGCCTGAACCGGGCTTGCCTGTCTGTTCGTCCCACTTGCGCTTCTGGCCAACGCCCGAATCTTTCTGCACGGCGCCATTCCGCATGTCCTGGCCGTCCACTTCGTCACGCTCCTCTGCTCGAAGGTATTCCTCTGGTCGAATGAGGTCTCCAAATTCGTCTCCGCGCCTTCTCTTCGCAACGTAGGGGAACATCTTTTCTCTGCCCTTTTTGCCCCGGGTGTCGTAATCGTGGACGTTTTTGCGGCGTAGAAGGATGTTAATGCCCAGTTCCGCATCGCTAAGTCCCAGCTTTTGTCGAGCGTGTGTCATGGCTGCCGAAATATTCAACGACTTTCCCTGGTGTTCGGTATCCGATTCTTCCGAGGACTCTGAGGTGGTTGACGAGCGGTCATCGATAACGTCTGCTGCGGTCTCCAGCGAAGTTGCGCCGTCGGGCTGTAGAGTGTTATGCAGTTGACGCTGCTGTGCGAGGTAATGTTGGTACAACGGGACCTCGTTGCCTTCGAGCGGTGTTGCCTGAGGTACATCCACAGTTGCTTCGGCACCGCCAGCCTGCTGCACAGCAGCATCCTCACCAGCCTCGGCGGACTTCGTGGCGCCGCTTCGTTCCGCCCAAAGCTCGTAAAGCAACCTGCCCAGTCCTTTCTTCAGGTCCGAAGATTGTGCAACTCGTTCCGTCAAGACAACAAGATTTCGGCTGTCGGCGGCGAGATTGCGCAGAGCCTCTTTGGAAAAGCCCCATTGCAACGAGACATCGCTTGCCAAGATGACCTTGGGGCCAGTCGTGGAAAGCATGCGACTGACCTGGGATTTGCGTTCTAACAGCCTCACATTTCTGAAGTCAAAGGGCGCATTGGGCTTCTTTGCGTCATCCTTCCCGTCTCTTGACCTGCCCTGTTGACCTCTTGTACGTTTGACATCGTCCCCACCCTGGCCACTGCTTGCCACTTCAAACTCGCGCACGATGCCCTCGTCCATCCACTCCAGCATACTCCTTGCGTACCGCATTGTTGCGCCACACGTGCGGCTGGTGAGGTACAAAGGGGCGTTGCCAAGCGACTGAGGCTCCGCGGACCAAGCGCTCTCCAGTAGATATGCCAGCTCCAAGATGCGGGCACTCGAATCCGAAGGAATCAGGACGGAGCCCCCATTGGAGACCGTTTCCTTGATCATGTTGAGCAGCAGCTCGTCTCGTTTTTGCCGGCCGCCGGACAGAGCGATACGTTCCGCACCTCTGCTGCTACAGATCATAGCTGTTGGCCGCCGCAACTGCTCGATGACCTCGGCACCGCCGGCGCCAGATCCGCCCAGCCAAGCGGCGCCAGAGAGAACATGCTCTCTAGCCTGGTTCCAGTCTACCGCGTACACAACCGACTCCATGCCATGTTGGATATGCCATATTGTGCCGCCCAAAGTATGACCAGCGCTGTAGGCGGTGATGGTTAAGCCATTGAGAGGCGGAGAGAAGGGCGAGGGCAGTGGTTGGTGCGGCTGAGAGTATTTGAGCGGATTGATGAGCGAGAAATAATGAGCTATTTCCTCGGTGGTGGGAGGTTGGAGGAGGATGTTGGGGTGGCTGCCGCCTTGGAGGGAAGGGAATGAGTAAGCCGAGTCGGATAGAGCAGCTTCCGGGATGATGGAGGATGCGAGAGGGCTCGAGGAGTAGAGGTCCTGGAGGAGGGTCCGGCCAAGAGATATAACGGGAGTGGTTGCGTAGACGGGAATTCGAGCGAACAGCGGAAAGTGTTTGCAACAATGGGCGAATGCACCAAGGTGGGCGGTTGTTGCGTGGGTGAGCAGAATCACCGAGAGGGTTGGGATTTGCCTGTACGCAGCCGGGTCAGCATTGGATTCGGGTCGATCAACAACGCGTGGCTGCTTGGGGCGCGCGTCCTACCTCTCGAGCTCCTTGAGCTTCTCAGCGTTGAAAGTCTCATCCCAGCCAACATCGACCAGGATCTTGATGCCGCCATCAAGCTCGAGCAGGGACTGCGATGCGGCTGAGGTCGACTGCGCGCCTAGAAGGGGAGTGAAGTTGAACATGGCTGCGGCGCGAGAGGTGCGCGGGCACGCGGACTCGGACTATCATGCAATGGGCATAGCAAGGCGGGCGACAGTGGTGTTGGAGGGGTGCTGGCAAGGCTACTGCTACAGGTGCTGGAGGCCGCGGCGCGCGCGTGCTGATGGTGACGGCAACGCTGGCTTTGGTGTCGCGGCTGCACGTCGCTCGCCGACCGCGTTTCCTGCGGGCCCGTGCGCGCCCAGCCCTGCAAACAAGACAAACACGGTCTCGCCGCGCATCCCCTTTGGGAATAGGCTGTCCTCGAACCATGGGCGCGATGTCATTCTTTGACCATCCTCTAATTCAACCTCCTCTCCCCTCGCTGGCCGTCGAACTGCTGCTGGGCTCGCTCATGCAAGGCCAATCGGATCCCAAATGATCCGCCCAATATGTCCAGTTTCACCCAGAGCATTTGGCTGCTCCCCTCCCCCTGGATATTGTGTATTGGTGCTTAAATCCGGCCACTGACACTGTCGATCAGCCCGGAGCTGACATCCGCGTATGAGCGTTGGTGAAGTCTGACATGGGCTATCCATCACTCGGGTTCCACCAGATACGCGACCCCTGATACGATCCCTCCGTTGGCGTCAAGCTTCGTGTGGCTGCAATAGACCGGCCCTCAGCCTGGTACGGGTCAGTCTGCCGATCTCCATGCTCCCAGCGATTACTTATCCTTCTCTGATGAACGCATCAACATTCTGCCGTCGCTCGCCAAACGATATCCGGTGGTCAGCACCTACGCCACTTGGCCCCATTTCGCCTGCTCAAATTGGGGGGCTGCTGCATTGGAGACGGCCGGACGCGAGCCGGTTACGCTTTCTGGCGGCATGCACAGGGGCTAGTTCCAGACCCGCCGGTCTGGCGTGGTACAGCCAGCGCAGCCAAAATGACGCCGCCAGCCGTTGTCGATACTGCATGCGATCGCGACGATCGTGCCTCGTACTCCTGAATCTATCGCCGAATAAGATGGCGTCGTGGTACGTGATGGCTTACTCCGCCGCTTACAGCACGAACGGGCGCTCCGTCCAGCCAGGTACATCTGGACGCCGTGGCCAAGCCTCAACGGCAGCAGGGTGGACTCCGGGACGGGGATTTCCATTGTCCTACGGTCAGCCAAACGCTGCCACGGTCGACCATGCTGCGACCCGTGTCGCAGCTTTGCCAATCTCTCACCGGCCATGCTGCCGCCTGCGAACGCTCCTGAGCCGAGATGCTACAGGTCACATCTCGTCGCCGGCCTGGCTCACCCATTCGGACCATCCCTGCAGAAGGCATGTGTGGGATCCCCAGAGAGGCTGGTCCGGGCACTACCATCCTCGAGCCCCAGCGTGCTGGACCTCATGCATGCTGCACGGAAAGTCAATCGTGACCTCCAAACACTCCCGCACGCGTTGGCCCTGCCAAGCCCGGGCGCATGGGAGGGGAGCGCCTGGCGACGTTCGGTAGGCCGGCCGAGCGAGGTGCGCAATGTGTGGCGGGAGGCGGTGCCGGCAGTCAGCCAGGGCAAGAGCCGTTTTGGTGCGACCTTTCGCTTGAACCTGGAGGCTGCAAGGAGTGCTCGGCTAGCAACATCCCCCCAAGCCGTGCCACACGAATGGCGGTTGACAGAGGTTGTGCGCAGTGAGATTGTTCGCCTCTTGGAGCGGAGCATGCTCCGCCGCGAACCCCGGCCCAGGCACGGCGGACATCTGCAACCTGAGGTCACAACCATACCTCCGTTTCGACTGCGCCCACGTGCGGACACGGCCTCTCTGCAGCGGGGTTGCCGCATCCGTCTTCACCTGCTCACGTCGCTGCATCACAACGGCGCCGGCGGTGATTTGGAAGAGTCGCGCCACCAATGGAGCAGCAAGGCCGGCCTCTGTTTTAAGTAAATGCACTAGAGAGGACGGCACGAAGGCTTTCTCGGGCATTCCTCAGCCGGAGCAGCACAGGAGAGCAGGGCGAAGTGGTGGGGAAGCACTCTACGCATGTGATATGTGTCTGACAACCATCGCCACAAGTGGACGGCTCGACTCTGGCACGGCAGCCTGTTTTTGGGTCTTCTGGAACGATCCAGGCCGCAAGAAGCCGGGCGTCAATGGGCTACGCTCGCACTAAATAGCAGGCGGAGTGGCTTGCGATGCTCGGTCCGGCCGCGTGTCAGCCGACTGCGCTTCACAATCCCATCACACGCCAGCGCGCTCCGTCGGCGGCTTGGGCGATCGCGTTCATGTACAGCATCTGCTCAGCCCCCACACGCGTGGATTTAGGGCTGCAGTTTGCGGCAAGCGGCGGCGCAACGAAGTGGCTGGTGATTGGCGTGGGTTGCACACGATCTGTTGTCTGCGATGCGGTGCCACGGCGCCGTGCGCCCAAGGGATCCCCAGGATCGGCGCGGGTGCTTGCTGCGGGCGCGCGTCAACGACGTTGCGGTGCGCTTAAGGGCGGGCCACGGGCGGATGGTGGCCGCGAGGTCAAGGGACTTGGGCTGGCCCTGACGGGGTTGACCAAGCAAGGATGGCGTCGCAACTGATCAGCGCGCGGCGGAAAGTTGGCCGGGATGCAGGCGGGTACGCGACGTTAGCCAAAGTCAATGTGCCGCAGCGAGGATCGGCTTTTCGACGGCGCCATTCTCGCTGCCCCTCCACGCCCGCTGCAGCAACCACCGCGCCGCCCCCGGTCGCTCCACTCGCACCCACCATGCTCCCTGAGCGCTGCCCTGAGATCGCAAAGATTGGCGATGCCAGCAGGAAAATGCCCTCGTATACCCGCGAACCCCACACCCGCGCCACCAGCCAGCAGACCAGATTGCTCTCCCGACCAGCCTAGCCGCTTCCATCCCACGGGCTCCCTGCCCGCCAAACACCGCCCCCGCCTGTGTTTCGCCCGCCCATTTATCACTGGCCGCTGATCCGCTCGCGGTAAGCAGCCTGCCGACTCGCGCCCTCGCTCCTCGCTCACGCTCAGTCAGCCCGCCCTCCATCACACTCCTTCGCTCTACATAATCCGGTGCTCGCCGTCCGCCCCGCCCCTAAAGCCCAAGCTTCCGCCGCCGCCAGGTGACGCGCCTGAGGGAGCTCGCCTATCGTCCTGCGCCAGAAGCCCTGCGTCAGATCGCATATCTGATGCCCCCGTCCTGCCCGTCTCTCCTCCAATTCTCCTCCACAACATGGCTTCCGAAATGTTTGGCCCCCACCCCGTGTCCTACGGCCCCCGCTTCAGCATCAGCTCCTCCTCCAGCCAGGCCTCGCCCTCGTCAAGCGAATCCCCGCGGACCACGCCCAGCGTAATAGACTTCCAGTACCTCCCGGACCCCAACTCAATCGACGGCATCGTCCCCAAGATCGAGGAGCTCGACGATGACGACGACACGTCCAAGATCTCTCCCATCACCGACGAATCCGTGCCCTCTCCGGACCGCATTGTGGTGAAGCGCCCCCGAGGCAGGCCTCGGAAGCACCCCATCGCACAGCCTGCCTCCATCAGCAAGCCGCCCAAGGGCCGCTCCAAAACCGGCTGTATAACGTGCAGGCGCAGGAAGAAGAAGTGTGACGAGACTAAGCCAGCTTGTAAGGATCCCGCCTGATAGCTGTGGCACGGACCATGGTCTAATCTGAACGCAGGCTTGCATTGCCAGAAGAACAACGTCCACTGCGAGGGCTACCCGCCCAAGGAGTTCTGGAAGAGCGGAAGGCAGAGGTCTATTGGTACAGTATACAGACCACGGTCAATGATGTCGCGTACTGATGATTTGCAACAGTCACCCGCAGACACAGCTCCGTGTCCGTGAATTTGCCCGTGCTCATTGACGGAATTGAGACCGACATTGACCGCAAGTTCCTGGACCACTTCCACTTCAACGTCAGCCGGGTGCTCAGCCTATTTGACGATGTTGGAGGCAACCCTTTCACCAAGATCTTAATCCCCATGGCCATCAGGCATCGAGGCTTGATGCATTCGCTACTGTGCCTTGCCGGCTCCCACGTTTTATTACGCGAGAAAAAGCCCGAGTACGAGCACAGGCAGGCCTACCATTTCGATAACGCCATCCGGAATCTCCGAACCGACGAGAACATGCAACGGCGGTTCTCCGGCGATGACACGGCCGTTATCGATGACCCAACGGTCGCGCAGACGCTGATCCTCTGCCTCAAATCCGTTACTGCCGGAGAGACGGACGGTTCTTACCGCGCCCACATGGATGCCGCGAGACATTTGATCCAGAACCAAGAGTCACCCAACAAGGAATTCCAAGCCTTCCTGGTTGAGTTTTTCGTTTACCACGACGTAGCCAATTCCGTGACGGCCACCGACCGGAGAAGTATTCTTATGATGGATGACTTCCACCTGCCGGAATACATGATCCAACCGGAAGCGGCCACTCTCCTCGGCGTCGTGGATGGTCTGTTCCGAATTATTTCTAACATCAGGAAATTGCGCGATAAGATCAGAGCCAAGAAGGTGCAAGGCGTCAACCCGCCCGTGGATTACGAGATTCTCAACGATGCCGTCTCCATTGACCAGGATCTCCGCGAGTGGAAGTGCCAACAGGAGGACGAGTATCGTTACTACACGTCTATGCTGTACCAGGCATGCACCTGGATCTACCTCCACCGGACCATCAAGCCTTCCAGGCCGGACCCCGCCCTGCACGAGGCCGTTAATAAGGGTCTCGAGTACCTCGAGAAACTGCCCCCGACATCAAATACGCAAAGCGTCCTTCTCATGCCGTTGTTCCTCTTGGGCTGCGCCGCGTTCGAAGAACACCAGCGCACCCCCATCAGCGAGGGCCTCGACAAGCTGCAAGCCTACTCGCACCTCGGCAACATCAAGTACGCCCGCGAAGTGGTGCATACGGTGTGGGAAATGATGGACTCGGGCAACGAGGACTCGTGGGACTGGGAGACTATCATTGTCAACAAGGGTTGGGACTTCCTGATCACTTGATCCACCCTTGCCTCTCGGTTGACTGGGGGTGGGTATAGACCCCTGAAGGTTTTCGGTGATAGTTTCCGTTCACGAAGCGTCGTCCGGCTCATCATCATCATCATCATCACCGTTCCTTCCCACCCTTCTTCGCAAATTAGCGTTTCGAGGCTTTTTTGCCATTTCGCATCACGTGGTTATCATGTTATCGGTTCGGTTGGGATTGGGCGGGCGCGCGTGCAGGTTCTGGGTCTGGTTTTTCGATTTCCGTTACAAATGCGGGTGGTAGGCGGGAATCCTGGGCGTTCTATACCACCGAGAGTTTCGCCGGTGCGGGATGCATGCGGGCGGGGATTCTTTGCTGTTATCTCTTGTGTTTCTTTGCTTTGGCTATTGGATACCATCGTCGGGTAGGGATGAAGATAGTTGATTTCGCCTTTGTCTTTTTTTTTTTTTTTCCCTTCACGCACACACATACGGTTTTGTTTGGGGTTCGGCAAATTGGATTTGGCGGTTTCCCGGTTTTTCTTGTTTTGGTTGGTTCGCAAACCGCCAGCAAGCACGCTTGGTCCTTCTTCTCCTTTGCATTTTTTGGGCGCAGTCGTCGGCGGACAAATATCACATTACCCCGGATACGGTTACCGATACAAATCATCAGGGGTGGGTGGAGGGGGTTCTTGATCACACATGGGCGGCTTTTAGTATCTGTTCGGTTTCCACTGAGGTGGATGAGAGGGGGGCAGGCTTGATGCCGCAATAGTGGATGACGATGATGATGGAAGAAGAAGAACAGCGAAAACAAAATCATCCCGCTTACCCCGTTCACTACTGATCTGATTCCGCGACCCGTCCGCCTTTTTTCTGTACACCTTTGTCACACCACCCCCTTCTTCTGCAGAGCAAGCATTACGCACTACTGGCTTTTTATTGGCTTCCACGTTTTCGCTGCGCTGGACGCACCATCGTTTTGTAAACATTTCCTCTTAACTCCCCCATCCCTTTTCCGCTTTCTGTACTTATTTCTGTAGCATGTACGTACATACATACATACACATCATCATCAAACTTTCCACGGGGGCCACGCGGCAGCAAGCACAAACACATGCAAGCGGGCGGGATGGTGGGTGGTGCCGGACAGCAGACCGAGCCGAAGAAGGTTAAAAAAAAAAAAAAAACATCACGGTCATTTCCCATTGTTGCAGAGTTCGCGGCCACCAACCTAGTGAAGGTGAACAACAGAGAGAGCGTTTGGAGGCGTTTTGTGTCGGCGCGCGTTGCAGGCAAGTTACCCGAGAAGAGTCTAAACGCGCCCTGCCTTGCCTGCCTGGGGGAAGGAGGAACACCGCGTCAAAGCTCTGAGAGCCCTGGCTGGCTGGGTATATACTTTTTGTTTCTTTAATTTTTATTTTTTTTTGGCGCTGTGCGTCGGCGGCCTTGGCGTGGATGATCGTCTTTTTCCGTCTCTTGGTTTTTTTTTTTTTTTTTTTCTGATTTGATTTGCTTGGACGAGGGGGGAGGGAGGGAGGGAGGGAGGGAGGGAGGGGGCAGGGATTGCTGCACCACCACCCCGGCAAAAAAAAAGCTAGCATGGTATGTATGTATTTAGCCAGCCAGGTGCCAGGTCAGGTCAGGTCAGACAGAACCGGGCAACCCGGGCCATCCAACCAGCCAGCCAGCCCGCGAAAGGGAAGGAAAGAAGTAAAGGCGGCGAAGCGGCAAGTCACCGTGAGGGTGCAGGTGCACCTGCATGGGGGGTGTGGGTGGGGCGGGTTTGGGCTGCTGCTTCGTTCTTTGCTTTTTTTGTTTCTTCTTTTTTCTCGACTACATACATGCACTACTGGAAAAGCCGGGGTAAAGAAGTAGTAGTGAGTGCAGGTGCTCCATAAAAGCAAAAGCCCAAGCATGCCCCCGATGCGCATGTACATACGTTGCTGTCGGGCAGCAGCAGCAGCAGAAGATAAAACGCCTAAACCCGCTTCTTCTGACGGGAAAAGCGATGTCTTCCTTTGCGGTTTTGCTACCTAGTACATCTGCTCGGTTGTACCGACGGCCCGCGTGGCGGCAGCGAGCGCGGGGGTGCTGGTGCTACCCAGCTAGCCATTTGCTTGGCGTTGTCTCACCAACAACCACACTGCAACTGCACCACATGGCTTCCTTCATCATCACCACGTGCGGATGGAGAGAACAGATACGAGGGCGGGAATGGCTCCGTCGCCACATCTCTTGTCTTGAGTTGATGATGCGGGTGGAACGGCGCGGGGGATCGCGCACGCGCGCGGTGCCGCTGCCGTTGATAGTAATGCCGATGAATGATGATCGTTCACTTGATCCCATGGAATTCTCCGCTTTCTTCCCTTCCATCCCTCGCGCCCCCTCTTCTTTGTGTCAAGGAGTCGGCGATCGGTGTTATTGTTGTTATTTTTTTTTCCCTGCTTTGGTATATACCCGCCGCGCCGGTACGAATGACCGAGCGCATTGTGACTTATGACGACGACGATGATGGACGATTGTCATTTAGTGGAGAGTGCCCGCCCGGCGGACGGGCGTTACCTATTGGAGTGGGCCGGGCGATGGGCATTGTGTGTGAAGGAGGTGCGTGTGTTGTTGGGCAACGGAGACGGGGGGGGAAGAGAGACACGCATGAAGAGGCGCAGGAGAAACGCCGACGCCGAACGTGGACGACGCGAGGGAGATGCGCAGAGAGAGAGAAAACGTGGGAACGGGGGCCGGCCGGTGGGAGAAGAAGCGAAGAGGCACGGGGAGCGGCAACGACAGCATATCGACGGAACCGCAGCATGATAGCGATGACGACGACGGTGGTGGATCTGCCGCAGCTCTCTCTTTCTCTCTTCTTTCCTTGAGCGACGCGAAGCGAAGCGAAGCGATTCTCACACATCATGCTTCTGAATGCCCCGCCCGCGCGCGCGCCCCATCGTCCCATCCGCCCCAAGAATCCCGTACCGTCCCAAAAGGGGATCGGCCTCGGGAGTGCGGCGTTGCTTCGCTGCAATTTCACAGCAACCCTCCCCTCCCCCCTCCCCAACGCAACGGTTGAATTTTGATGATAGCAATGCCCGCACGCTCCTCCTCCGCCGCCCCGGTCCCCGCTCCGTGGTCATTGGGAAGGGAGGGGCCCATGCGCTTCATCTAGCGTTCCTGCTGCTGCAAGCGGGCACGTACGCGGGCAACGGGGGACTTATTTGTATAGGCAGTGTTCTTCTTGGTCAGCGGCGCCGAATGCTTGTTCGCGCCGTATCATCGGAGGATTTTTCCATCATCGCGTGCCCTGCATTTGCCCTCTTTTTCAGTCTAGCTTCTTAGACCCGGAATCCTTCTCTGCTAAACGCCTCCGGATATGAAGAAGGAACAGAGAGGGTCACGCTTCGTGTCTGTCGTGATGGTGAGTGAGTCGTGGGTTGCTTCCAGGGGCGCAGTTGATCGTCCGTTGACTGTCGCCTTGCTTGATCGGGCATGATGGGCCGCCTGGAAGACGGACCTCGGGGTAACTATGCGATTACGGGCATTGGTGACTGCTGTGGATGGACACGACCATGGGCGACAGGAGGAGCAGAGGCCAGAGAGCTAAGCGGATCAGCCGGATGAGTCTGGACATAAGCCGCGCCAGGCCGGCCGAACCCACATCATCATCGTCGTCTTCGTCATGGTCAGGTACGGGTGCGGATGCCGTATTGGGCCAGGAGTTCGTTGGGCGGCTATCACCACCGTCACCTGTTTGATTGATGCCTTGCCGCTCTATTTTTTCCTGCTCTTTGATCAGCCCGTCCTTCCGGCGGGCTGCTGCGCTGCTCCGGGTCCACAGACGCGCGGGCGAGGGAGAGCGGCATCGAGCGTGCATAAGAGTTGATGGGGCCCGGGGCTGCGCCAAACGACGGACCCATCAGGGCACACCTGTTGCACCCTGGGAGGGGAAGAAGGCTGCGCGACGGCTGCTACGACGACGACGTATCTCTTCCTCCTCTCCCCTTCACGGCTTCGTCGTGTCGAGGATTTGCCTTTGCCGATCGCCAGTGCTCCCTTTCTCCTGCATTGTCAAATCAGGCAGGCCCACTTGCCCTCTCCGTCTCCTCTGCTGGCCTGGTTTCTTGCATCTCAGTCATTGATCAATCACAGGCCGTCCCTGGGCCCCTTCCCCTCCCGTGCTGCATCCTGCGTACCCTGTCGTTCCCAGCTGAAGCTGCAATGCGGCGCCAGCGTCTCGATCAACCGCATCCCTCTGCCGCGCGATCGGCCCAAAGCGTCAATGGAGCGACAGCGCGATTGTTCCTTCAGGTCGCGGTGGAGAGGGGTGACTGCGGTGGGCGTGCAGTGCGCGCGGCTGGAACAAGCGCGACTATCGAAGCACTGACGGCGCGGCAGCGCGGCAGGATGAATGGGAATTGGGGACCGTGGCAGCGGCAGGCGGGCGCGAGGGAGCGCGAGAGCCATCTCGGGCGTGCCGTCGCGGCGGGCGACCAAAGCTTGCTGGCACCTCAGCCGCCCGCGTCCGCCCGCCCGTCCGTCCGCGTGTCCGCTTCCTGGACCAAACTTCCCTTAACCTTCTTTTACCCCTTCACTTCTTTCCCCACAGGGACCCTGCTCGGCCGATACTTGTCGCTCACTACGTTGGTTTTTGTGGCTCGCGGGCCCGTCTCCTCGGATTGAGTGGGCATCGCGGCCTTTTAGATTGCGGCACACGAACTTACACGTAGGCCGCAGTGGCTCTGCGCCGCTCGACAGCGAATCGTCGCGAGCGCTTTTCGCTCGGCCAGTGAGATCTCCTGTGCGACGGTCGGCGGATTTGTCTAATCATCTCATCAAGCAACTCGGCCTTTCCATGGTCGGTAAGCATGGGTGATCGTGGTTTGACCCACGGGCAGCGAAAGCCGGCGCGGGCACGGCAGCGAAACGCACCGTCGGCGGAGCGTGGGCATGGCAAATGCGCCGAATCCGCCCGGCGCAGACTCGAGCAGCACGGCCGATCAGGCAGACAGACGGGCAGCCAGTAGCCAGGCCAGACGACAACGGTGCGAAATTATCGGGGAGCAGTGGGCACCGCAAGCGCGCCAGGAAGATCGGCCGGGACAACCCTTTGGAAAATGACAAGGCGAACCCCGGCTCGCTGGGAAGTGGTTGATGCAGGACACACGCGCCGCCATGCGCGCCCCCCGGCAGACCCGCTGCTGCTCGCTCTGTGGCTCCGTCACTCGAGGCCCGAAGCGGGGACCGCCGACTTCTTCATCAATTAAAGCCTCTCCCCATCGAGCAGAAGCGTCGCAGAGCTGAGCTGGCAGCTGGCTAGCTGAGCCCAGCGGTCGCGGCTGGCTGGATTCCGGGGGCCGCAGCTCGCAGCGCGGCGATCGCTAGCACTCCAGTGAACCAATAGCGGTCGCTAATGCATGGTGCGCAAGCGTAGGTAGGGGTGCCGAGGGGGGCGTGTGGTTGTTCGCTCTGCCGCGTCTGCGCTCTGTTTCGTCGGCTGCCTGGGCCGGGCTGGCTGACCGACGGACGGGCTGGCCGGCTGCTCACGGTATGCCCTGGCTAGGTGAGGAGTGTTGTAATCGGGCCACCATCCTCCAGCGTTGTTGTGGCTTCTGCTGTGCTTTGGCTTCTTCTGTGCTTTGCCGCTGCCGCAACGGAAGGAGCTGGCTGCCGAGCTGCCTCCTGCTCCTTCCTCCATTCCTGCTCGCTCGCACACAGACTCCACCGGCCGCGACGCTGCCGCAACCGTCCAAGGCGCCTCCTGCTGGCCCCCGCGCCTTTGCGTCTTCGCGCCTCGCGCCTGCGCCCGCGGCTGTGCTTTCGCTCGCGGCCACTAAGGCCCGCCTTCCGCGCCGTAGGTACGTCCTTCGCTTTGCCGTGCCAATTTGGACGGACGTTCAGGCCTTCAGCTGAGCTCTGTCGTCTGCTTGCCAAGAACAGCAAGTTTTGCGGTTGCCTGCTTGCCTTTGTGCTGCCATCTATTCGAGGATTGACTACCGCGCGTCTGTCCTGCGCTTCCTCTTGTATCTCCTGTCCCCTTCGGGCATCTCATCCGCCGCCCGCCAGCCATGGCCCCTGTGTACGTGAGCCCCGGACCCCCTCCCCACTTCCAGCGGTGCATCGAAACATCGCTTCTGTCCTGCTGCGCCGCACACTCGCCTCTCCCTCTGGCGCGCGCAACTTCCGCTCTTTTCGGCCAAAGGCAGCTAGGCCCGGTCCTTGCTCCGGCCGTGGACCGACCATCCCCACCTGCCGGCCGGCCGGTTTGGCTCGCCGTGCTGCACCGGCCCGCTGTCTGACGATGATCGATCGTGGCGATGAGCCGGAGTCGTCGCGGTGGCAGTGGTGGTCCCGCGGAGAACGCTGCGGATACGCAGAAACGCAGGGAAAAGCGAGAGGAGGAACGTCATGGTGGTGCCTGATCCCGTCTTGGCTTCCATGCGTGCCACACGCCTCGTGGAAGCCACCTTGGTCGATGCCCTACCTCTCTCCTTCTTAGGCTATTGCTATGTAGGTGCTTGCCGACGGCATCGCCGAACAACGTTGCCCCGTCCGCGAGAATATTGGCGGTCCTCGGCATCTTCGGCATCTTTTGCCTTCGGGCCAGGGTCCGTTGCCGTGAGCGTGTTATCGACTTCCCGAACGGGGTGCCTGTCGGCTATCGAAGTCTTTTATTATCTGCGGGCGAGCTCACGTAGTACAGACGCGGGGCCAGACCGCCGCCTCCCCGCAATCATTGCCCGCTTCCCTGCCGGTCTCCCCCTTTCTTTGATCCTGCTGCTGTGTAACCACCGGGGCCTTGTAGTTGATCGCCTCCATGTACGCGGTGTGCTGCACGGACTGCACAGGCCGTCGTCCGCATTCACGAATGGGCTAGGTCCTGGGGACGCAGTCGCCGCCGCCGCTCTCATCGGCTGCTTTCCACATATCTTTCTCTCTCTGTCGCTCTCGCATGATGGCTTGCCTTTTTTTTCTGCAGGCAACGTAGAAGAGAGCGGACATCTCAACGTTGAGCTTTAACCCACTAAGGGAAACCGACAAGGCTCGGCTCGATCAGGCATCCCGGGGAGCCGCGCCCCCCCCTCCTCCATCCACCACACTACTGACTCCCGCATCACGCAGTAGTCCCCATCACCCGCTGCTCTTTTGGCTTGCAGGAACGATCCCCGCGTCGGGGGTGGGAGGAGGAGAAAGGTGGTGTGCTTCGTCGCGTGGGAAAAAGAGGGACGATCTCTCCCGTGCTCCGATCTAGATCATTGACCAGTTAGGGAAACCCTGTCCATCTATCATGCTTGGCCGTCGACCCCGCAGCGAACGAACGCACGCCACGCGCGCTATGTACCTATGCCGTGGCTTGTTCTTTGGGTAAGTCAAGCGGCGGCCGCAGATCTCACGGCTGAGAACACATAAGGTGAAACGGTTGAGGACGTCTGTGCGTGTTAGGTCGTTACGCGTATGTAGGGGCATTGTAAGTGTGTATGTAGGCGTGCCTGCGAGTCAAGAACAACCGCTGGTGGACGGGACAGCAGTACCTACTGCAGCGTGACGAGGCATGGGGAGGGAAAAAACGTGCACGCTGCACTCGGTCATCTTGCCCTGCAGTCAGTCACTCTTCTCGACTTCGTGTGTCTCAGTCTCTCATCCCGCTTTCTTTTTTTTTTTTCCTCCATCGCCCGCGATTCAGACCCCGTCCCACCTGCAACGTGGTTGTCGTCATCGAGCTATCCGTCACCATCCCGTTCGTTCGTGGGGGGGAGTGGGGACCCCACCCACCACGGCAGGAGACGCCCCACGAAACTGACTCGGCGTGGAGTGACGACGACGACGAAAAGCTCGGCGTGGAGTGACGACGACGAAAAGCTCGGCGCGGACTGCCCGAACGGAAGCAGAACAGAAAAGACTAGGCGGCTATTATTGCTGGCCACACGCGGAGGCCAAACGAGAAAGCACTGTACTTGCTTGATATCCACTCCCTCCAAATACCGCTTCAATCTTTCCCCCGCCGTGCAAGAGAGAATGGCATGTACAACGTCATCGAACCGAGACAGCGATGGACGGACGTTGCGTCGTCGGCATTTCGAGCTGGCTCGGGAAGTGCCTGCCGAGGATCCATCCAGCCAACCAACCAACCACAACTCTTCTGCCCTGCTTCCGCGCCGCTGACCGGTCAAGATACGCACGTCGGAACCGCACCACCATATTCCTCCATGTCTCCTGTCTCGCCTCAGCCTCGCCCGGGCTGTAGTTGTCTCGGTCTGTTTAGCCGTTCGAGCCACCTGCCCTGCGACTTGCTGTCCTGGGGGGAAAAAAGCCACGTGCGGGCCACTGAAAGGCTGGAAGGGGGCGAAGAGAGAGAGAGTGAGCAACATTGCCGAACGCCAGTATGCACGTTTAACTTTTACACTACTACTACGGCCTCCGCATCATCGTTCGTTTCCCAGGCTCGCCCCTTCCGTCATCTCCCCCCTCCCTCTGTGCCTCCCTCCCTCCCGGTGGAACCTTCCGCTAGCGACCGGTTTCCCGTCCAGGTACATCTCCCGCTGCAGCGCGCTGAGTCGTGTTGTTCGCTGAATGATTCATGTCGGGTGGGGGCCCAACGCAACGCGGCGCACGCGCGGGCAAATCGTGGTCATTCTTGTCGCCGCACGCACGCACGGCTGGTGCCACGATTGTCTTGTCGGTTGCACGTCGCCAGGGGGGTGGTGCTGTGTGTGCTGCGTGCTCCGGGCAACGTCTTCAACGCACGAAAGCGCATGTGCTCCACTGCATCCAGGAACCAAGGGCGGGCCGTGTATGTACATACCAACAAGTGTTGGGACCGGATGCGTTTTGCATCGAAAAGCAGGTTCCTGTCTTGCAGAAAGTATGAGGCGTGCAGCCCGTCGGACGGTCATGCAACGGGTTCAACTCATCACTGTCCGTTCCATCTCGCACTGGGCTGAAGGATGGTGGTGGGGAAGTCGAAGATAAAAAAGAGTGGACGTAGACGTGTGGTTCGAAGGGGCAATACTTTCCAAAAGCATCGTCGCCCAGACACCACATCCTACCACAAGAGCTCTACCATCTCCGCCATCTCCCACTCCCCAGCCACCAACCTTCGTCATCGCCCGTTGTTGAAAGAAAAGAATGAAAAAGGAAAAAAGAAAAAAACTCGGAGCATTCGTGCGTCATAATTCCCCTCCTCTGACCGGTCAGATCCTCAATCCCCCACATTAAACCCGGCAAGGCGGGAAGGGGACGACGACGCATTGACTTCCTCTTGCACAGTGAAACGTGTAGAAGGAAAAAAGAAAGACGGATCGAGCCGTTGGATCGCGCGTCTCGAAGCGAGGAAGGATTCGTACGTAGCGAGATGGAAGAGTGAGAAAAGAAAGAGCAGAAAATCCCCGACACGTCCCAACAACTTCCTCCCTCCCCCATCCTGGCTGGTGGTTCCCGCTTTAGCGCAATCTCGATCCGATTCTTGCTTATCTTAGCGTCCTTTTCTGTTTCGGTGTCTGTTTGTGGGACGGAGAGGAGAGATCTAAGAAGTAGTTGAACGATTAGAGAGCGGTGGTTGCAAGAAATTCCCCCATCACCATCACGAGTGCTGGTGCCGTGCTACGTGTTCGCCACCGGCCCGGCCGTCAAATGATGGACTACCCTGCACTGCGACAAGACCCTTGAACTTTTGTCGCGGGGTGGTTTGGGCGGGCAACGGAGCCCTCTCGGATCCGCCCTCGCCGGCCGGCCGTCGTCTGTGTAACGAGGGTTAAGCGCACTACATGCGAACTAACTGAACTACCACGCAACCAGGGTCTCCATATTATTTTCGGTGCCTCCTCTCCCAAGCATATGCCAAGCCCGGCGGCTGGAAAGTACGAGTAATGGATTTCGATACCCAGATTCCCCATCTTAGCGGGTAGGCGATGCGATGCGAGAAAGAAAAAGAAAAAAACCTGATTTCCTTTTTGTACCCGCTTGCGCGATGCTCCACATCAGCCACTACTGCCCGGTACCCAAGATCCGTAGTAGTATTGTATCAGCCACGATGGCTGGGTGGGTTGGGGTCCGGTTTTATTTAGCGACGACGCGATGGATCTTTGACAGCCAGCCAGCCAGCAGCAGACCAACGCAGGGCTTGTTAGCTTAGGTTAGGGTGACTGCTTAGCAGCAGCGGCAAAGTCATCCTCTCTTCTCTCGTTGACGCTACTCCCAAGCAGCTGGCAGAAAGAGGCGAAAGTCCGCGCGTCGGTCAGTCAGGCCCAAGCAAAGTGGTTAGCAGCAGAAGCAGCGAAAAGCGCATCAGTAGTAGTCGCCCCCCCGCCAGCAGCCACAAAGGCAATCAATGTAACATCCTTCTCGCCCTCGAAAGGCGCCGTCGCAGCGCGTAGGAGCCAATGAAGAAGGGGTACTTGCCGCGCACCACCTTCCTCTAACGTGGTGTATCATCGTCACTTCTTCTAAGCCTAGTCTAGCCGCCGCCTTGCGGCGTGGAGATTGGAACGACACTCGAGTCATGTCGACCCAACCTTTGCTAGCGCGGCTTGCCCAAGCACGGCATTCCCGATTCAACGATCGCGATCGTGTGAGGCCGTGACGGAGTTTGCGCGCGTGTGGGGCAAGGGTACGATAGTGTTGAGGCAAGGTCAAGTAGTGTGTAGTCTAGCGTGGGGCATCTTTGGTCTATGTCGGGGTCAGCGAAAGGATGGGGGGTGGGTGGTGAGGAGGAAAGTGGATGCCCGTTGGGTATCAGGGCAATGGAGGAATGGCGCTAGTCGCCGGAAAGGAAGCGAACGAGAAGTAGTAGTACTCGGGTGGTACAAAATGATACTTCCTCGTTCGATGGCGAGGATGGCAACGCGTCTTTGTAGCTTCATGCGTGAGATGCACATGTGAGCGGCCGCTGCAGTCATGGTCCTCGGTAGGTGATAGGGAGACAATAGGCTGTAGCTTTGGCCATGGTAAATGTTTTGCGCCTGCCCACCGCGTCTCAGACAGACGGATACCGGAACTGACGATGTTGGCTTGCGTACAGCGACAACGGAGGCGTTGTTGGCTGGAGTGTGGCGCCTGATAGTCTGCCCGTCAACCGGCTTACGCAACAAAGCTCCGTCCGCAGTGGAGCAGTCGAATCCATAGCGTGCGGGAACATGGTCATTAGGTAGACAGACAGACGGAGGAGAGGGAGCATCCCAAGATGCGCTCACCCATGCCCTATACAACGAACTTACGATATCTGACACGGCGACTTCTCACCCGCCCGGCTCCGGCCATGGTCATTATATCACTGTGCTGGTGAGTTGACGTCCGCAACGGCCAGCAGGCAGGGTGTAGGCAGCCATTAATATGACGGGGCACACACACCTCTAGTCAGATGACCGCGAGGTGCTGTGAGATGGCCGCCGCCCGTCACAACGCTTCTGTTTTCGGCACACGCAGTGTCACGACGCAATGCGCACACCTCTTCAGGCCCGCCGCAGCATGCAGGGGTGCTTCTGGCCGACGTCAGCTTCGGCGAACGTGGCTGCTGACAGGTGTCGTCGATGGCTGCGGCTTTCGACGGCGAGAGGTGCTGAAAGCAGGTGCAACTCTTGCTGTTTCAGGAGCTCCGCAGCACCGCGGCCTTGGTCGTGCTGGTGGAGGGTGCACACAGCAGTCCGGTGCGCTCGGAAGCGGAGGCGGGGAGGCGTCGGCGTCGCTGGGCTCTTGCAGGCCCGTGTGGTGTGGCTTTCGCGCATTTCCTTCAGATGACCGGAAAGTGCCATCTGGCATGAAAGGCGATCGCAGAGCTAGGGGTGCGCACGCCCCTCATCTCTCGCAATCCAACCCGTTTGGGCAGTGTGTGCTGGGCAGCCCAATTTCCGACGCAGTGCTGTTTTGGCTTCTGCCTGGGTGTTAGCGGGGTGATTGGTGGTGAGGGGTGGTCAGATGAATTGATCAATCAGGGGAGCAGGCGCGCCGGCTGGGGGCCCTGCGTCGTGCGCGCGCGCCGTGGAGTCGAGCGCAAAGGATGCGCGCGAACGCGGGCAGCGCCGCAACGGGCAAGGGCTCGAGATGCTGTTTGCTAGTCTTGTGCGACGCTGGCGAGTGGTGTTGTAGAAGATGCACATGCGCGCATCGGCGGCCGAGCGAATCTCGAAGCGGACGCGGCTGCAGCATGCATGATGCCCTCGTCAGACCGCTTTCTTCCGAGTCGCGAATGCTGCTCCACGATCCTTCGCCGTTTCGCCGAGCCCGTGTCGCGTGGCAGCCGCTCGATTGGCCGCCGCCGCTCAGCCTTACCAGCCCGCATGCCTGCTGCTGCGCACGCGGGCTCTCTGCATCTGTGATGGAGCCGCAGCGAGCACATGTCGACTCTGAGGCATGGCCATGGTGCAGCAGCCGGTGAAACGTCAGACCACGGGTGGTGGGCCTGGCATTGCGGGCATGGGGTGTAACTTGTATCCGCCCGGCAGTCGTCATCGTAACCACGGCAGCGACGGGGCTCAGGATCGTTGCGGATTGACAGCAGCCGAACGGTCCCCACCCACGACTCCACAGAGCGCCTTCGGTGACGGCTCCGGAAGGGCGCGTCGCCAAGTGTCGACGCGACGAGAGGGCAGGCGCCGGGCGGACAGCCCGGCCGGCCGAGTGAGGCGGCGACAGGCAGTGCTGGCGATTGGTGAGTCTTCATCCGACGCAGGCAATGATTGCTTCGATCGCCGCGGGCTCCACTGCCTCTGCGGATGTGAGAGAAAGAGAGCTTGGCGAGTCAGGCGGCGGGCAGCGAGAGCGAGTGAGGCGTCGGGAGATCTGCGCCTTGACCAGTGGCATCTGCCATCGCGCCGGGCCCTTCAGCAACGTGCGTGTGGTTGCTGGTTGACATGCATCGAGGCATGGCGCACAGACGGATGGCGGCAGCGACCGAAATGGGGCATAGGACGTGGTGTTTTCGGAGCCGCGACCCGCGTAACATCACCCGCTCGCTTTCGCTCCCTAACGCCGTCGCTGCTGCCTCTGCCTCCTCCATCATCCATCAGCCACGCCGGCGCTGCTGCGTTATTCCAGCCACTTGGGTGACGGGATTTTTTGAGTTGACGAGCTTACTGCGAACGGCGATTCTGTGCCCCCGGGACCCTGGCGATTGGCGAGGACTGCCCTGCTCCGCCGAGCCGATTGTAAGCGCCCCAGGGTCCAGGGTCCAGCTCGCAGGCGTTCGCAGCGCGCTGAGACGTGAGCTTGTGAGACAAGACCACGCAGTACAACTCTGGGGAACCTCGTGATGCCAAGCGCCAAATGCCGGATTAGGCACGGTGGCGGGCGCTAGAAGCCAGGAAGACCGTTGGCGGGCGCGGGCCATGGTGTTGAGCGCAAAGCCCGCTAAGGCAGTGCGCCATTGCATGCATCTCACCCTTCACCAGCTCGCATGAACCGCGGCCAGAGTGCGCGAGGCCGTGCCGGCTGAATTCGAGTGGTCGGCGGTGCAGCGCAGCGGTCCAGTCCATCGCCCGCCAACGGCTCGCTTGCGTACCGAGCGCAACGGCCTGCGAATGCTGGCCGGCGTTCTACGAGCCCTCTCGTCCGGCCAGGCCAGCCTCGCTGCGGGCTTTCTCCCTTCGACGGCAACTCTGTCAACACCAGCAACTCGACCGACGTGCCCGATGAGCCCACAAATCCCGCGCTGACCATGGAGCGCGACGTCGACAAGACCGACGACTCGGGTGACACGCTGAACGACAAGCACTCTCCCCATGTCTCTGTGAAACAAGGTCCGCCCCGTCTCGGCGCCGGCAACGACATTTCGCTGCGCGCTGTCGCTCCCGTCCACGTCGCGGTACGCGACATTGCCGTCAAGGTCGACGTCTCGCCCTCAGGCCCGGCTGCCGCGCTCCAGGCCCTGGCCGCAACGAAGGGCGAGGCGCAGGATGCCGATGCCGAGGCTGCAAAAGCCCGCGACCTCAAGCCCATCCTGCACAATGTGTCCGCAGACATGCCGAGCGGCAGCCTGACGGCAATCATTGGTGGCAGTGGCTCGGGCAAGACGACGCTGCTCAATGTCATGTCGAACCGCATGCACGGACGGCGGCTGCATGTTACCGGTGGCACCTTGTTCAACGGCCACGACGTCCTCGGTGACCTCTCGGCCATCAGTGCCTATGTCATGCAAACCGATGTGCTGCAGCCTACCTTGACCGTAAGGGAGACGCTGCTGTACGCCGCCGACCTGCGGCTGCCCACGTCCGTGGCCAAGGATGAGCGCCGTCGCGTTGTTGACGAGGTCATCCTTGAGCTTGGTCTGAAGGAGGCTGCTGACACACGGATCGGCAACAATGTGCACAAGGGCTGCAGCGGCGGCGAGAAGAGGCGGACCAGCATTGGTGTTCAGGTTAGCTACCATTACGCAGCTCGGCAGGTAGTCGCACAAACTAACCCCTTCACCCCAGTTGCTTGCGAATCCCTCTGTTTTGTTCCTTGAGTATGGGCCCTACGTGCCGTCTTTCACGCTGCCCAAACACTGATAAGCCCGCAGTGAGCCGACCACCGGGCTGGACGCAACTAGCGCCTTTCAGCTTGTCCGTACGCTGAAGAACCTTGCGAGCAAGGGCAGGACGATTATCACAACCAGTACAAATGCCCGGGCACTCAAATACATCAAGACCGTCAGCGCTAACCTGAACAGTACATCAACCACGCTCCGAGATTTGGGATCTGTTCGACAATCTCGTACTGCTGACCAAAGGCCACGCTGCCTACTCCGCGCCTGCTGCTGATGCTTTGTCATATTTCGCCGGCCTTGGCTATGAACTGCCTCCGTTTGTCAACCCGGCAGAGCATTTGATCGATATAGTGGCCGTAGACATTCGTTCTCCCGAGCTCGAAGAAGCTTCGACTGCCCGTGTTGAAGGCATCAAGGCAGCTTGGACGCAGCATGCCGAGGAGAAATTTAGCAAAGATGACGATATCCGATCGTCTTCTATGGCGCTGCCCAATCGTTCGAGTAAGGACTATCATGCTCAACTAGGCCGTCAAATTCGTGTCCTTACCGCAAGGACGTGGATCACTACCATCCGGGACCCAATGGGCATGTTTGGCAGTTTTTTGGAGGCCATAGCAATGGCAATCATCACGGGTCCGTGCATGTTGAACATTCTCAACGAGACCTACAGCTGATTTCCGTCCAGGTTATATCTTCTTCCAGTTGGGCGAGGACCAAGCCGGAATCCGTTCTCGACAGGGTGCCCTCTACATTGCCTCCTCTCTCCAAGGCTACCTGATCCTCCAGTTTGAAGTTTACCGCTTGACTATCGACATTGAGCTCTTTGACCGCGAGCGTGGGGAAGGAATCGTCACCGTCCCTGGCTTCCTTATCAGCCGTAGACTGGCCAGACTTCTCATCGAAGACTTTCCCGTGCCGCTCGTGTTCTCCCTCATCTTTTATTTCATGGCCGGTTTCCGCACCGAAGGGACACAGTTCATGACCTTTTTTGCTGTCATCCTGCTTGAGCAGTACATTGCTGTCTGCTTTGCCATGACTTGCGTCGCAGTGTCAAGGACGTTCGCTGGCGCATCTCTAGTCGCCAACATGGCCTACACCCTTCAATCGATGGCATGCGGCTACTTCATTCAGTCCAACACGATTCCAGTTTATGTGCGGTGGACCAAGTGGATAGCATATTGCGCAAGCTTCTTCCGAGCCTTGGAACTCTGACTTGCAGCTGACAAACGGACAGTTCTACGCTTTCGGGGCACTTGCTGCCAACGAGTTTGCCGGACGTTTTTATGCTTGCCCCGAGGAAGGTGGACCAGCGAACCCAGCTTGCAAACAATACACGGGCGATTACATCATGGAACAGCTCGGCTTTCCCTCGAACTGGATCTGGAGACCTATCATTGTACTTTTGGCCTTCGTCATTGCCTTCTACTTCGGCGCCGGCTTTATCCTTCATTACTGGAAAGTTGAGATGCAAATCGGAAGAGCGCGCAAGGACGAATCCGACGAGTCGGCGGGCAAGGAAAAGATGACTACAAGATCTCTCCAGGAAGTTCGGGCTGTCAAGCTACGGCTGGAAGATTATGCGCTGGAAATTGAGAAGCGGAACTGGATGGGCCGAACGACGAAACAGTTGGAAGTGCTCAAGCCTGTCACTGCCGAGTTTGAGCCTGGTGTTTTGAACATCATCATGGGCCCTTCCGGTTCGGGTAAGACCACGCTGCTGAATTCCATGGGGCACCGCTTGAAGAACAGCTTCTCGACAAAGTACCACTCCTCCGGTCAGCTGCTGGTGAACGATGCCATTCCGTCCGATTCCGTCCTCGAGTCTATCATCTCTTATGTAACTCAAGACGACGATGCTTTGCTGGCCTGTTTAACCGTGCGGGAAACCCTCAGGTAAACTTCTCTCTGCCCGATTACAGACTGCCGCTAACTTCATGTTCCGGTTCGCTGCTGGTCTTCGTCTCCCATCATGGATGCCAAAGGAAGAGAAAAACAAACGTGCTGATGATATTCTTCTCAAGATGGGCTTAAAGGATTGTGCAGATAACCTCATCGGAGGCGAACTCGTCAAGGGTATCAGCGGCGGTGAAAAGCGTCGCGTCACAATCGCCGTCCAAATCCTCACTGATCCACGAGTCCTACTTCTTGACGAGCCGACAAGTGGTCTCGACGCTTTCACCGCGACCTCCATTGTCGACGTCCTGCGCGGCCTCGCCGAAGAAGGCCGCACGCTCATCCTGACCATCCACCAGTCCCGCTCCGACCTCTTCCAGCACTTCGGCAACATCCTGCTGCTCGCGCGCGGCGGCTTCCCCGTCTACGCCGGCCCGGGCAAGGACATGCTGCCGCACTTCGCCGCCAAAGGCTTCGTCTGCCCACGCAGCACCAACCCCGCCGACTTCGCCCTCGACCTCATCACCGTCGACCTCCAGCACGAGAGCAAGGAGGCCGCCAGCCGCGCCACGGTCCGCAACCTGATCGACTCCTGGACCAACAACGAGAAGCCGTCGAACACGGCCACCGCCCACCGCCGCACATCCTGCACCACGCAACAACAGCAACAACAACACACGGCCACCCCGGCCGAGCTCGGCAGCCTCGCCCGCAGCACGACCCCCTTCCACGTCGCCTACCCGCTCCTCGTGCGGCGCGCGGCGCTCAACATCCGGCGGCAGCCGGCGCTGATGTCGGCGCGCATCATGCAGGTCGTCGGGCTGGGCGGGATCCTGGCGCTGTTCTTCGCGCCGCTGGGGCGCGACTACTACAGCGTGCAGAACCGCGTCGGGTTCCTGCAGGAGATCCCGTCCATCTACTTCGTCGGCATGCTGCAGAACGTGGCCGCGTACCCGGCCGAGCGCGACGTCTTCGCGCGCGAGCACGACGACGGCGCCTACGGCGTCGAGGCGTTTTTCGCGCAGTACGCCTCCGTCGAGCTGCCGTTCGAGATGGTGACGAGTTTGGTCTTCGCCGTGTTGGCCGTGCTGGCCGTCGGGCTGCCGCGCACTGTCGAGCTGTTCTTCTTGATGGCGTTCAATTGCTTTTGCATTGTTAGCTGTGGCGAGAGCTTGGGGATCATGTTTAATACGCTGTTTGAGCATACCGGGTTTGCGGTTAACGTCACGTCGGTGTTCTTGAGTGTGGCGCAGATCATGGCGGGGATCATGAGCATTGATATGCCGACGTTCTTGAAGGATATGAACTATCTTTCGCCAATCAAGTATGTGGTGGCGAACCTTGCGCCGTATAGCTTGGATGGGGTAAAATTCACTTGTACGGAGGGTCAGCGGTTGGCGAGTGGGAGATGTCCGATTGAGACGGGGGAGGAGGTGTTGAGGTTGTATGCGTTGGAGAGTGGGGATGCGAGGTTGAATGTGCTGTGGTTGGGTGTGTGTGCGATTGTGTATCGGTTGCTGGCGTATGCGTTGTTGAAGGCGAGGAGGGAGAGGTGGAGTTTGCGGTGGTGGAGGGGCGAGTAGGGGGATGGAGGAAGGGCTCTAGTAGGTAGATGTCTGTTCGTTCTTCTGCCTGTCATGATGATATGTACGACTGTGGGTAATTTGTGGTGATTAGCATTCAACCCGAAGGTATATTTTTTCCCTTTTCCTTGTGCTTCTTTTGGTGTTCTTAGTGCGGACTTCTTGTGATACATCCTGGCTGTCCTCGACCAATAACACGTGGCCACGGATTCTATCTTGATTCGCCCACTACGGCCCATAGAGATATGAAATGATGGCTGTTTTATGAAATGCTGTGACACCACACCACATAAAGGATTCAAAGACTAGCCAACCAAGCCTCCTGTTCAAGCGAACGAGCATGGAAGGCTGCATTGTAACATCACTTAGCCTGAGGCCGCCCCCAGACATGCTGCTTATTATCTAGTTTCGGCCAACCGCGAATACATTCTGAAATGAAAGAGACCTGATAGGTCAGACCGTCCGCTTCGTCAGGAGTCGGCGGTCTTTGTCAGTCCAGGCTGCTGCAGGCATCCGTTATAAGGACAGGCAGCCTCGCACCATTAATGTCCTTCACCCCATTCTTCTGCTGACATTTCATGAAGTAACACTTCCAATACTTGACAAGTCCCCTACTTGCGGTCTTTTTTGGCCCACCCGGTAAGGCTCATGTCTCAGGAGTACGGTGCCGATCCCCAGGCGTCTACGCTAAGTCGCTCGCATCCATCTACGCCGAACAATGAGAGTTCCTGTTGCAGCATGTGCCGCAGCAATCTTACAAAGATGTTTCAGTATTATCCGTTTGCGGCCCACTACGCCAAGTGGACCGAATTGATCGATTCCGCGGATTCTGGGTGTCCGCTTTGCATCCAATTGATGGACGGGCTTCTTGGAGATCAACGGGATGAGCTACTCAATGCGATGAAGGAAAAGCCAGAGATGAACAACCTCTCCATTCATTTTGAAGGATCAACTTCTAGTTATGTCTTCTATTTCAGGACCACTGTTGCGGCTAAAAATTGGGCCATGTCTTTTAAAGGGTATCAATCTTCTGGTAAGTCTTTTTTGCCACCTAATAGAATAATTATAATGTATCTAAGATTTATTGGCAACAGAAAGAAACAGGTGTTACGACGCTCCCTCGGTCAGCACTGACAGCGATAAGACGTTTGATACTGTTAACACCAGGTTATCAACGTGTTCGCAGGGTCACGAAGCATGTGGCAGCCCTAGAGACTTTTCATGGATGCCCACAAGGCTACTCGACGTGACGATCCGCCAGAGCTTGGATAGGAGTAAGGATCGAGTATGCCTGGATGTTATCGACGATGGCCGTCCTCCAGCAGCATACGCTACGCTCTCACACTGTTGGGGTGGTCATACATCTATAATGCTTACCGACGAAACTCGCCGCTCGCTAGAGCACGGATATCCCGTTGAAGCACTTCCAAAGACATTTTCAGATGCAGTACGGATCACGAGAAAGTTGGGTATACGGTACCTATGGATTGACTCCTTGTGCATCCAGCAAGACTGAAGAAGATTGGAGGAGGGAGTCTCGGGTCATGGATATGGTATACAGCCATTCATGGTGCAATATTGCGGCATCTTCTGCCGAAAACGCTTCTATTAGGTGCTTTTTCATGCGCGACCCGAGAAACGGACAGCCTTTCGAAGCGGATGTCTGGTGGGGTGAGACAAAAGCCAGTACTTCTATCACGTTTCTCAGGGAGGATTTGTGGAGAACGCACGTCGACAAAGGAGCTCTTGCACAGCGGGGATGGGTCGTCCAAGAGCGTGCTCTAGCACCGCGGCAAATAAATTTCAGCAAAGCCGGTGTCTTTTGGGAATGCAGGACTCTCAAAGCTGTCGACTACCTTCCGAGACAGCCTCACGACGACGCTTTTTTCGAAAACCCAAACCCGAAACGCCTGTCGTACCATTTGGAAAAGCTGACGAGGCAAACCTTGTCAATCCACGTCGACGATATCCCTGCAACCTTCAAAGATTCTGTGTACACGGAATGGTACAGGATCCTTGGAATTTACTCTGCAACCACTCTCACGAAAAAAAGAGATCGTCTCGTTGCAATCTCAGGGTTGGCAAAGAGAGTGCAAGCGGCAGTGAAGGACGTCTACCTGGCGGGTCTTTGGGAAAGCAGGCTGTTCATGGAAATGTGCTGGGTTACAAGGAAAGGACTCCAGGCTCTGCGGCCACGGCCATTGCTGGCTCCAACTTGGAGCTGGGCATCAACGTTGTCCCCCATCTACACTTTAGATTTTCCGCGAGACGCGAATACACTGGGAAACAAGATAGTGGAAGTGAAGCTTGACTACGCAACAGAAGATCCTACTGGTGGTGTTGTTGGAGGACATCTGAGACTGCGAGTCATTGCTGCGCTCATATCGCACCATGATAGCTTTCTGGGCTTTGTGGGGATATGCGGACCTCTAAGCGATTTGATTTGGAAAGTGTACCCCGACTTGGATGAAACGTTCGATAAATTGGATTTGGAGGACAGTTGCATTTGCATACTTCTCTATACGAGCCGTAAAAGGGGCACCCGGGGCCTGCTCTTGCGTGCGCTTGATGAAGGAGGCAACTATGAGAGAATTGGCCGTTGGTACAGTTTTGAAGCCGCTAGAGTGGAAAGTAAATACAACAGACTTTCTGAGGAGGAAAAGGAACAGCTGTACAAGGAAATTGTGATTTATTGAAGTGGGTGGAAACGTATCAAGGCGGGACAATAGCGACCTCAATCCTGAATTCATCTGCGCAAGATATCTCTTTACCATCCACGCGTCTGTATGACCGTGCTGCCTACTACGTAAAGTTCACCTCAACCCTTTTCGGATCCCTCACAATTTACTCCCCGGCCTACAGCACTCGCCCTCCCCCTCCAACGCCCCGCCCTTCCCCACCGTCGCCGTGCCCGCACTCTGCTGATGCCTCTCCTGGGCACTCGTACTGCGATTGAACCCCTGCTCACTCGGCGGGACATCTAGGGCGGGATTCCTATCAAAGAAGTTCACCGGCTTGAGGGCGACCTTGAGCACCTCGACGGGCATGACGGGGAAGTCCTCGATGCGGGGCACGTGGTTGATGCCGAACTGGACGAAGACGACGATGTCGGCGTCGAGGGCGGGGTCGCGGCGGGCGGCCCAGGAGCGCACGCCGGTGCCGCCGCGCGACTGGTTGGTGTAGCGGCCGCCGGCGTAGAGCTCGCCGTCGCGGTGGGCGACGAGGTAGATGTTGTGGTCGGCGAACTCGGCGCGCGCGCGGTTGAACGAGTCGGCGTCGGCCAGCATCTTCTGGAAGGGCGGCGCGTGGATCTTGTACGCGACGGCCGCGCCGTTGACCGGGTTGCGCACGCCCGCGTTGGCGATCTTGAAGACGCGGTTGGCCGACGTCGAGAGGTCGTAGCCGCCGGTCGTGGTGACGGGCGTCTCGGTGACGGTGTAGCCGGTGCCGTGCGGGTTGGTCGTCGGGTCGCGCGGCATGGGGTGCGCTTCGCTGTAGACGAGGCGGTTGGCGTGGCCGTCCAGGGCGGGGTCGATGCGCAGCGAGAAGATGTGCTGGTGGTGGACGGCGAGGACGCCGGGGTGCACGACGGTACCGAAGGGGACGCTGAGGCCTTCGTCGATGGGTTGGGTGGAAAGGATGCCGGTGGCCCGGACCTCGTAGGCGAGCTCGCCGGCTTGGTTGAATTGGAAGGCCAGGATGTACTCGTAGTTGGCGACGGTGATGATGCTTTGCAGGACGAGCTCGCGGTTGCGCACCACGGCGGCACGGCCGGTTCGGTAGTTGGTGTGCTTCCAGCCGATTCCTGCGTCTTGCTCGTGGATGCAGACTACGTTGGGCATGTCGACCGTGTCGCCTTTGTCGTCGGACAGCACGGACGAGAGGTAGTAGATGTGGCCGAGGCAGTCGCAGCCCAGCTGCAGGTTGTTCGCCATGATGCCCGCGCCTACGTCGCCCAGGTCGAATGCCGACTTCTTGTGGTAGGGGTGCCGCGGGTCCGCGTATGGGATGTTCATGTCGGAGAGCGAGATGCGGTAGAACAGTGAGCGGTTGTCGTATCGCACGTCGTACAGAACCATGCCTTCGCGCTGGTTGAAGCCCACCCGGAACCTCCACTTCTGCCATTCAATCACCGATGACGTGCCCTCCTGGGTGACGGTGAATGAAGCACCCTCGGGCTGCACAACTCTCAGCGGCTTCAGGTCTGTGCGGAGCTGCTGGGCCTCTGGGATGTACTCGTTGGGCGGATGGATCTTGAGAGGACCGAGGGGCTTGATCTTCTCGTCGGCACCCGTCGGCAGGATGTCGATCCGAATGACGGTCATGGTCTCAGTGCTGATGACGGGAGAAATAGGAAGGGGCAGGGCGTAATGGTTGGAGTCGGCTTCGTTGGGGTTGAGCGGGTCCCGCATGTACAAGAAGCACTGGTACATGCGGTCGTCGTCGTCGACGCCGTCGGATCCGTAGATCCAGGGGTCAATCACCACCACGGTGCCCTGGGGCAGCTGCAGTTTGGCGATCTCGGCCTGCACGCCCGCGTCCTCCAATGCAATTTTCTCGATTGCCACGATCTCATCACCATCGCCGTTCGCATGGACATTGGGACCTAGCCGGACGTTTCTCTCAACGCTGCTAGCGCCAAGGTCTACTATGGCCTCGTGGTACTTGTTCTGGTTGGGCGTCAGCAAAGCCAGCACTTTTGAGGGACCCAATGAGACTTTGCCAAGTGAAGATTTCCCCGCTTTTACGACAATCTAAATGCCATGACGCACCGTGTTGCGGATGTAGTAGTTCACGAAGGCCTTCCGGCGGATGTTGGGGCGTGGGGCTCCGGTGTGCTCAGCTTCCAAGTAAGGAACGACTTCGGCCTTGGGAGGCTCCTCTAACGTCACGGCCTTGAAGTGCAGGTTCGTGCCTTGCGGCCAAGCACCCTGAATGATGGCGGAGGCGGCCTTGATTTCGTCTCCGGTGAGCGGTGCTAGCGGATGGGCTGCCGTCTGCGTGGCGGGCCGCACAGGCAAGTTTGGGACAGACTCGGCATAAGACATGGCGGCTAGAGAGTGAGGGAATGAGGCAGCGTGGCGTTGGGTACACGATGGCGCGAACTAGCTATATGTAATGGCCACGGCGGCTAGATGGCAGGGTTCCGAGGACCGCTGACAGCGCGCTTGAGTGGGCGATAAGGAAAGTGGGGATGGGCATTTTGTGGTCGTCGATTGCGGAGCTGCGTGGACTTGCCCCGCTGGGTAAGGCGTCCCTGCCGTGGATTGGCTGCTTGCCACCGACCCGGAGGGATCGCGGCCCCTCGATGCTTTGCCGTTAGCCCATGGCACGTCGTGTCACCTCGAGCTGCGAATGCCCGTTTTTGAAGCGATTGTATGCCAATGGCTGAGGTTGCCCGTGCGTTTGAGCCATCTTCTGCCTCTCATCGTCGTGACAAGGCCGACAAGGCCAACTGCCGCTTAGCCGCACTGATGCGGAAATCCTACGCGCCAAAGCAGGTACACGCCATGGATCTACACACTGCGCACCAATTCGGTCACTTCACCACATGTTGACCGCGTCGCAGCGCATGCTCCACTCCGGCGTTGGATCGGTGATGCCGACTGCGGGCATCGTTAGATAGGAAGGCTGGAGTAAATCAGCGTCGACAGCGAGGACGCTTCCAGAAGGTGTGGCGTCCCACGGAAGCTCTAGTTACCAAAGCCTGCCTAGGAAGACGCAAGGTACGGTCAAGCCAGCGGGCACTAAGGTAGTCAGATGGCGCAACACCCGCTGGCGGAGGATTTCAACTGAGCCGCAGATACTCAAGCGGCCTACAAGTGGTCAGTGAGGTGCAAAAGTGCGCCGTCGGGCGTGCGCCGCCCAAAAAGAGCTTCAACTGTTCGAACCTTGAGTGGAGATGGTTGCGCTTTATAAAGTCGTGGATACTGCCAGAAGAAAAGTTGGGCGCGCGGGCGGTGACGCGAGCACGGACCATATCTTAATTGCTGGGCAGTTTCCTTGGAGCTTTCGAAAGCAAAGCTACCGCGTCACAATCGAGCTCCCCCGCCCACCGCAAAACCCGTTAGCCACGCGCCGAAAGCTGTCCTCTTGAGCTACATCCTCGTTGTAGCCGCCTCTGACCGCCCGTTTCCGCGAGCGCAGAAACCTTTGTCGCGCTGCGTCTGCAGCCTCTTTCACCATGCCTCCAGAGAAAGGCGGAAGGGTTGTCTTCATCGGCAACATCCCCTATGGTACGTCGCATGCACTCACTCGGCCCTATGCGTGCCATCTCTGACCTTGCGCAAAGGCGTGAGCGAGGAGCTCATCACCGAAACCCTCAGTCGCGTCGGCCAGGTCCTCAACTTCCGCCTCGTCTACGACAAAGACTCGGGCAGACCCAAGGGCTTTGGTTTCGCCGAGTTCTCCGATGCTGAAGACGCCGCCTCCGCCGTGCGAAACCTCAACGATTACGAGCTTATGGGCCGCAAGTTGAGGGTTGACTACTCCAACGATAACGGTGCTGGTGACAGCGCGCCCGCGAACTACAATCCACCTCAGCCCGCCTCCAACGGCCAAGATGCGCCGCCCTCTACCACACTCCCTCCCCTGCCACCGGGCGTTGACGTGCCGCCAAACCTTACCTGTCCCGACGCCATCTCCAAGACGCTCCAAACCCTCCCTCCCCCACAATTGCTGGATATACTCTCGCAGATGAAGGGACTGGTTACCACCGACCCGGCCAAGGCCACTGAACTGTTGAGACAGGCCCCGCAACTGTCCTTTGCCATCTTCCAGGCACTGCTGCTTCTTGGACTAATCGACCAGTCTCTCCTCACCTCGGTCGTGGACACGACAACGATTCCGCAAGCGGAACCTCAGCCACAGCCTGCCGCCACGCCCATGCCGCCCCAGGCATTCCCGGGATACCCGCCCCAGCAGCCTAGCCGTGGCGTGATGAACGTCCCTACTCCCCCTGTTGGCAATCCATACCAACAACCTCCGATGCCGATGCAGCAACCTGCCGCTCAACCACAGGTACCTTTCGATCAACAGGCGCTGATTCGGCAGGTGATGCAAATGTCGCCGGATACCATAGCGGCTTTGCCGCCGAACGACCGAGCGCAGATAGAAGCGCTGCGGGCGCGCATCATGGCGACGGGATCGCCCTTCTAGAAAAGGGCCGGATGGACGGAGGCAAAAGGGTGGCCTAGACGGGCGTTTGGCGCAAGTTTTTGCATAATCTGGGCAATGGCGGAGCTTTTTGATATGCGGAATGACGAGGCATACCATTCTGAATTTGTAAATTACTACATATGCAGACGACCGGTCAGTTGGCTGCACGCAAGGGAGAAGCGGGGGTCGTCGGGGCTCCAATGGTTTGCGACGGAGCGCGGGAACGACACCAGGGCCCGGCGGTACTTGGCAGAGCAGCAAGACAGATGAATCGAATGCTATTTGACACGTCTCGGCAGTAGGGCTGACAACGAGCTCCGATCACGCTTTCACGTGTGGATTTGCGTGAGGGTGCGGCTCTCCGGATTTTAATTCGGTGGCTGGGCCGCAATGTGATCACCGACCCGCTCGGATCGCCAGCTCAGAGCTCTGTGCGCTGCAGCCCGCGTCCAACCACAACTCGCCGCGCGCTGCAGCTCTCATTCGCCCTCGGCTGGAGACCGCAACCCTCACCAGATCGCACACCGAACACCTTGCACCGGCCAGCGCGCGAGCTGAGGCAACGACGACCCACGACGGCCACTGCGCTTGCCGCGACACGGACTGCGACGCGCCCTCACCCAGCACTACTGTACCATGTTATGACTTACGACTCACGACCTGAAGCCTGATACCCAAAACAGCAACCCAATACCCAGACAAGAGTAATTCATTCCGTTTCCTGCATAGACACCTCGCCACCCCATCATCGCCGCTCCATCGCCACGCGCGCACAGCCATGTGGAGCAAGATCACTGGCAAGAGCAGCGACGCCTCGTCGCACGACGGTCGCCGCAAAGAGCATGGCTCTTCGTCGTCGCGCCGTCGCGCCGAGTCGATGGTCTCGTCCTCCACCGCGCGTAACCCCCCGTCGTCGCGTGTGGAGGATCGCAGCGACTATCCCCCGACCTTGTCGTCGCGAAGCAACAGCTATGCGCAGCCCGCTCCCTCCGTCTCGTCAATTGGCACCTACGCCACCGCTCGGGACTACGACCAGAAATCCGAGAGAACCGCTCCGTCGCGCGTCGGCTTCGACGATGACGATCTTCGCTCCCTGCGTTCCGACAGGCGCCGCGACGACGACCTCCGCTCCACACGATCAGAGAGGCACCGTGACGAAGACCTCCGCTCTGAGCGTTCAGAGCGCCGCCGTGACCGCTCGTCTAGTCGTGACCGCAAGCGAGACCAGAGAAACGGCGATCGCGAACACAAAAGAAAGGACAAGAGAGACTCGAAGGATAGCAAGGACAAGCGGGAAAAGGAGAGGGAGGAATCCGGGAAGAAACCCAAGACCCGCCCCAGGAGTGGTAGTAAACTTTCGGAGATTGTGGACGAGCCGGCGCGCCCGAAGGCTGCAGACATCGCTGGCCGCGGCTCTGGTGCATATGACCTCCCGATGGCCGGCCCAACTGTTTCCCAGTACACCGCTCCGTACGGCCCATCAAAGACTGGTCCAACCTCCCCCGGCTATGGGCGTATGGATGCGCATGTAGCAAGCCAATTTCCCGGTCAAGATCCCGTGGACTTCTCAAATGCATACCGCCCGCCTCCCAGTGCGCTACAGAACCAAACTGGCCACGCTTCTGACTATTACGGAGATTATGGCCAGTCCGTGCAATATCAACCAGGTGTCCGTCCTGAGCCGCCAAGCGTGATAGTTGGCACCCAACCACACCTGATGTCAGCATCCGTTATGCCAAATCCCCCCACAGAGACTGGCCAAGGCGCTGCTGCCGACTTCTACGGAACTCCCACCATCAATGGTGACAGACCTCCTGTCAAGCCGCCTAGACCCCTGTCCATGCCCGGTAGCTTCGAAGAAGACCCACCGGCTAAGCCGCCGCGGCCAAACTCCATGCATAGCAAGATGTCCACCGCTGCTGGCGCTGCTGGAGGAGCAGCTTTAGGGTATGGCTTGGCCCACGAGTCAAGCAACTCACACCACGGAAGCTCCTCCCACAACTCCACGAGCATCTATGAAACCACTACTAGCACCACATATCACCCACAAGTCTCCAACCAGCATGTTGAAGACCCCCCTTACTACACCACACCGTCCACCTATGGACCCGCCTCCCAGGTCTATGCCGAGTCTGAGTCCGTTTTGCCAGCCTACGCCCAGTCCACCACCAGCAAGCCTAGCAAGTCAGGTAAGCACTCCTCCCACTCTAACGCAGGTCTCTACGCTGCAGGCGCGGCTGGATTGGCGGCTGGCGCATACGGCCTGCACGAACACCACGCTCATCACCATCAACATTCGTCGCTGCCACAAAACGGAGGCCACTACCCTTCACAAGTTCCAGCCTACTCTGATCTCGACATGTCCATGCAACACAAGACTCGCGGTCCTGTCGACAAGATTGTTGATTGGTGGAAGGACCACGAAGACGTGAGGAAAATGGAAGAGTACACGGAATATATTGGTGTCTGTCGCCACTGCTTCGACCCTTATGAACCTCCATCAATGGCTCCTCGCAAGCACCACTACCACCCTCACCGTCGGACAAGTGGCGGCTCTCTTCGTCATTCACGTATTGACAAAGGATCTCGTTATGGCTACTCTTCTTCAGACGATGAGCGCAAGAGCAAGAGCCACTCTTGGGTTGCCAAAGGCCTTGCAGGCTACGGCATAGCCAAGGTCGGTAAAGCCCTCTGGTGGCAGAACCAGGATTTCGATGATACCTATAGCGCAAAATCGGGTCGGAGACACCGTTCTTCCCGTTCGTCTCGGGGCGCGAGAAGCCGAAGTGGCTCGAGAGATAGACGGAGCGTCACTTCACGCGGCGTCGTCCGCAACAGGAGCAGATCAAGAGACTCCCGCGCTAGCAGAGGCTATACCACCGAACGGAAAGATTACAAGGTCGTTCATCAACACTCTGAGTCCCGGTCACATTCGAGGGATAGGAAGAGTGGTCTCTTCTCTGCAGCCGCCGGTGCTGCACTTGGAGCTTCTGTGGCTGGCGCAGCCGTGAGACGTCGCAGTAGGAGTCGCTCGAACTCCCCTCCTGGCTATGCCATTCGGAAACATCACACCGAGGAGCCCTCCAGCTCGGCCTCATTCTTTGGCTTGGGTGAGCAGAGCACCCGACACTCTGTCATTTCTTCAGCCTCGCGTCACGATGATACGAGGTCGCACCGCTCGGCAAAGGAGAACACTGGCAGTGTATTCGGAGGCATGTTCTCATCTGGCCCATCAACTGCCACCAAGCGCGAAAAGGCAAAGACCCACGCGAAGAAAAAGAAAGGCTTCTTCAATTTTGGAAACTCATCTTCCTCGTCTGAGGATGCTGGTCTGACGTACGGTGGCAGTGCTTTGTCTCGGCATAGTAGCGCAGCCTCTCGTCGCAACAGTGGACGCAAGAAGCGTCGAAACTCTGACGAGAAGCTCAACGCAACTCTAATCGGCCTCGGTGCTACTGCTGCAGCATTGTCTGGCTTGAACAGCCGCGAGAAGCACCGTGGTAAGCGCAGGTCGGAATTTGGCGCTGCGCGTGAAGGCCAAAGGCATCACGGCGCCAGACACTCCAGCGACCGCACCCGTATGCCTGGCTCTTACATGGGCTCGGATTCGGATGAAGGCGAATGGGAGTCGGCCTCTGAGGATGAGAGTGACACTTCTAGCGTTGACTCTGGCCTTGCTTTCGGTGACTATGGTCCGAAGAGCCGGAAGAGCATGGAAAGTCTCCGCTCCGACGCCTCTGGAACCGACAAGTGGAGCTGGAGATGGGGAAACAAGAAGGACAAAAGGAATCGCAAGTCTCACGATAGCCTGAGGGCTGGTGCCGCTGGTCTCGCTGGCGTCGGTATTGGTGCAGGCCTTGCTAGTGCAGCTGCCGGCGACGGCAGAAGCAGTGCCAGCAGCGTTCCCACACCACTGCAGACGGTCGAGCCGGTGGCTACATCTGACCCCAATGCTTTCGATGCCGTCCGCCGCTCCGCTTCGATTACCTCCCAGCAGCATGGCCAATACGGTCAACCGCTCGTGACATCTCGTCCTGGGGCCGTCCCTCTCCAGCAACCCCAACCCATGACGCCGGTATCCAACGCTCCGGTGTATACGACCCAAGCCGGCTACGCTCCGACTCCTGCATACTCAGCGCCATCCGGCCCGCCGGTATTTTCCGGCGGTGTCAGCAGCAAAGCCCCTTCCACGACCTTCCCCGGCCTGCCCGGGCATTCGGAGTTCGAAGAACGGCCTCTGATGCCACCTAGGCGTGCCTCTTCGCCCACCAACACCCACAGCTCGACGAAGCGCGACCTCGCCATCGCGGGTGCCGCCGCTGCGGCGACCGCAGGTGTCATTGCAGCGTCGTCGCATCACGGCCGGTCTTCCTCGACGTCGAGGAGGAGAACCAGTTCGCCCTCGACCAGGGTCGATTCGCCTAAGACGGTGGGCTTTGACCTGACGAGAGGTCAGAAGGAGAAAGAGGATAGGGAGAGGGTGAAGGAGCGCGAGCGCGAGCGCGAACATGATCGCGAGCTTGAGCGGGAGCGTGAAAGGGAGCGCGAACGTGAACGCGATCGCGAACGCGAGCTTGAAGTCGAGATTGAGCGTGAACGTGAATATACGCGACTTCGCCATATCGAGGAAGAGAATCGTCTCCAAGAACGCCGACTGCAGGAGCAGGCTGAACGCGAGGCGGCATCTCGCCGCGAAGCTGAAGAAGCGGAAGCCCGCGAGCGCTCAAGGCAGGAAGCCAAAGACAAGGCGGATCTCGACCGTGAGACGCAGCGCATCCTGCGCGAGCGCGCCGAAGCGGCCGAGGCTGCTGCCGCCAGAGAGGTGGCTGCGAGAGAGGAGATGGAGCGGAGAAGGCTGCAGCACGAGGCTGCCACGCGTGAGCGCGAAAAGCTGGAGCGCGAAATCTACGAGGCGGAGCTCAATCGCCAGCGGGAAGAAGATGAAGCGGCCAAGAGGCAACAGGAGCGTGAAGAGAAGTTCGACTATGACATTGAGGCCCGCCATCGCGAGCTTCGTGCTCGGGAGCGCGATATTGTCGAGCCCGAAGAGCATCGTTCTTGGAACACGCCTGCTGTCGCTGCTGCGGCTGGCATTGCTGCGGGCGCTGCCGTCGCTGGTATCGCTCATGACAAGGATCGTGACGAGAAGCGTTCCAGCAAGATCGAGTTTGACGACGACCATCTTTATGAGGATGAAATCATGGATCCTCACTACTTCCAAAAGAAGGACACCTCGCGCAGCCCGGACCGAGAGACCAGCCGTGAACGTGAAGAGAGCATTGCGCGCAGCGCTGCTAAGAAGGTCATGGCGGACATCGAGGAGCGTTGGAAGAAGCCCGCCGACAAGCAGGACATGGAAGATTTCTGGGCGCCCCCTGAACTTCGCGATCGCTCGCCATCAAGCAAGGTTATCAGCCGCAGCCCAGACGCGGACGTTCAGGTTTATCACTCGCCATACGTGGTCGTCGAGCCACCGTATGAGCCTCCGTACAACTTCACGGCTACTAGGGACGGCGACGACCACAAGTCAAACAGACTCCATAGCGTCCCCACGCTTAATCTCATCGAACCGACTCCGCCGGTCAGCCTTGCTGGCAGTTTAAGAGGTGAACATTCGTCCCCGCCGTCACCCAACATGGAGGCGCGGAAGGATGCTGCCGAGGCTATCGAAGAAGCCGAGAATGAGAGAGAAAAAGAAGAAAGGCAGCGCAAGAGGACTAGTGTTACCTGGGGCGCGGACGAGACCTTCCACTATGAGGCGCGAACACCGGAGAGCTTCCGCGAGCACTACATTTCTGACCAAGATATGAACCGGCATCTCCCTGAAGACTGGGTGCTTCAAGGTGACCACGCGTATGCGGATCAGCACCGCTACCAAGGAAACGACGAGATAGTCGTTGAGGCCGACTCGCCTCGTTCAGGCAGAGAGCGAACGACCTATCGTCCCGACGTCCACGACTATCGCCAAAGCTGGAGTTCGGATGTCGCCTCTCCGGTGGAGGAAATCAAGCGTTTTGAGGACGATGGCCGCCAAGTGATCGAGTCTACCTCTCCTGAGCACACCCCCACGATAATCACCCCAGGAGACGAGAAGTACCAGACGCCCTTCTTCGAGACGGTGCCTGGCTTTGCGGCTTACGACGCCAGCCCTGGCGCGGATGCCGAAACTGGTCGGCACGGCTTCGTGGAGGGTGAGATCGTCGAAGAGCCTGTGGAGGAGATTATCGCGTCTAAGCCGAAAGAGGCTGAGCCGCATATGCCTGGCGGTTGGGATGACGAAGAGCCTCTGAAAGAAGCGGATACTGCTTCTTGGGCCGAGCCGAAGCTAAGCAAGAAGGAGCAGAGGAAGCGTGACAAGGCGGCCAAGCGTGCCAGTGGCGACACGCTAGAAGACCTGACATCCTCTACCGGTTCCCTGAAAGACCTCGACCGAGATTCAAGAACCGAATCCGAGGCCAAGTTTGACGAGGATGTCTGGGATGCACCGCTTAGCAAGAAGGATAAGAAGAAGCGCGACAAGGCTGCAAAGCGCGCAAGCTCGACTCGCGAGGAGAGCTCTTCGCTGCCTTCCACCCCTGTCGAGGAACCAAAGGCTGAAGACTTGTGGGAAGATGTTTCCAGCAACAAGAAAGACAAGAAGAAGAAAAAGAAGCGGGACAGTGTCGATCGTGACCCTCGCGACATCGAGCCCAATTACTCCTACCCGTCCGCTTCCGGTGAAGCTCGCGACGCCAAATCGGATTTCGGCGTGGCTCCAAGCCGCATGCCGGAGGTCGCTTACGACGATTCCCGTCGCCGGAGCCTTGATGCCGGTCATCAACCCAGCTCAGCTGCGCCTTTGAGCTTCGCGACAACAGCCGGCATCCTTGCCGGTGGCCTTGCTGACTCCAAGCGCAAGGAGGCTGAACCTGATAACCTCTGGGCTGCCACGACACCCTCGCAGCAAACGCCTCGGGACCCATCGCCTCCTTCGAGTTCCGTGCCGTATCCCTCGACCTCGAATGGCGACCATTCTTCTGCTGCTCTATACCCTGTTGACCCACCTGCGCGATCTATTCCAAGCACGGCATTCCATGAGTACGATGAGCTTGCAGATGCGAAACAGCCGTACAAGAAGGGCAGCAGGAGGCGTAGTCGGCTGGGAAGCGGTCCTGGCCCGGGGAGTCCATTGAGATCCGAAGTTGCGTTCGATGACTACATGGGCATGGATGCCGCGGCTGCTGCTGCGGCGGAAACTGTCGGGAGAGACCAATCGAAGGCTTCAAGCGAGTCGTACGAGGCAGCCAATGTTCCTTTGCCGAAGGATGACTCGCCCCCTTGGTCGCCGACCGGAGAGAAGGACTCGCGGCAGAAGCAGTACATCTACGATGAGCCGGAAGAATTTCCCATTCATGCTGGCGTATCAATGCCGCATGATCCGTACGGCTCGCCGTCGCCGCCGCGTGGGGAATATCCTGAGCGTGGCTACGCTTGGGAGGATGAAGGCGAGCGCAAGAAACTCAGAAATCATCACCGGCCACGAAGCGAGGATCCGGCGGACACTAGGTCAGTCGCATCGGACGACCGCGATTCGGAAGGCCGAAGGAAGCACAGGCATCACCGTCGCCGGGAGAGTGAGCGCTCGGATGGCACTTACGACGAGACCCGGTCATCTGTGTCCGAGGGTCGTTACGACGACGACGGCCACCGCAAGCACAAGCACCGCAAGCATCGGTCGACTGGCGACGATGATTCCAAGTCTGTGGTCTCCGAGTTCCGGGACGACGAGGGCGATGATTCGTCGAGGAGGCACAAGCACCGCAAATCGAAGCGGGAAAGCGACATCTTCGATGACTCGCTTCGCGATCGCGATGCTCGCTCCGACCCGGGCGATATTCTCGAACGGGATGACTCTGAGCGGCGCAAGCACAAGCGTAGGTCCAAGCGCGAGGGCGACCTTGATGACACGGCCTCTGTGGTGTCGAGTCCGGCGAAGTACTACGACGACGATAAGAAGAAGGACAAGGAAAAGGAAAAGAAGGGTGGTATCTTCTCCAGCATCTTCGGGAAGTCCAAGGAGAGCCTCCCGGAAACGAGCTCCACCAGGTCCCTTGACAAGGCCCGTGACGATAACGATGTGGATGACCACAAGCACAGGAGACGGAAACATCGGAGCTCCACGCATGGCGGCTCTTCGTACGGATCGGATGATGACAGTCGCTCTGTGGTCTCCAGCATGAGCGGCAGGCGGGAGGAAAGACTGAGCGGTAGCAGAGACGACTCAGGTATGGATTATTCCCGACACTACAAGGTACATACGACAGAGAAGCCCTCTCTTTCTTCTACTTCTTCTTCTCGACTTTCTCCAGTCGAACTTTCGAAGTTTCCTTCTACGTTTGAGAAGGGTGTTCACACCGCTCCTTACGTGTCGCCAAACGCAATCGACGACAGTGAAGACATGCTAAATCATCTTGTTACAAAGGACGACCCCATCACCGGCGCCAGCACTCCCACTAAAGACAAACGCAACACCTACCACGGCGCCGAGTCTTTTTTAGGGCTTCGGGCAAGAGGTGATCAATCCGAGCGTCTACCTCCCCTGCCCACCATCCACCACGTCCCCATCGCCCCCGCGCACTTCGAACACCAGGACGAGCTCGAGAACGCAATGCCGATGTTCACCCCCCTCCCGCGCAGCCGCTCCACCTCTCCCACCGAAGAAGGCGGTGGGCGTCGCGCCGCTGCTGCCGACGATGACAATGGGCCCCCTTTCGGCTTTCCGAAAGTCAGGCCCAGCGGTAGCCCCGATGCAGCAGCGGCGCCGGCCACCACCACCACCGCCGCCACCACCACACCGCAACTACAGCAACAGTTCGGCAACAACAACAGGAAAAGCACGCCGGCGACAAGTAAGCGGAGCAGCATGATGCCGCGCCAGACGTCCGCGACCGCCGTGCCGATACACTTCCGAGGCTTCGGCTCACGGCCAAGTAGCGAAGTCGGCAGCCCTGCTACCGCTTCGTCGTCACCGTCGCGACCAATCAGCACGACGGCCGTCCCCATCCCGTTCCTCGGCCGGCGCGCCAGCACGGGTGCCCACAACAACGCGACGTTGGCGGCGCCCAGATCGCCTGTCTCCCCGCAGCAGCAGCACGCGCCCTCGACCGATCCGCTCGGCACGATGGCGACGCCGCCGATGCTGCAACAGCAACAGCAACAGCAACAGCAGCATCAGAAACACAAGAGGATCCCGTCGACGGAGTTCAAGGGCGGCAGCACGTTCAGGCCGCTGTACCTCGTCGAGCGGAACGCGGCGAGGAGGGGTAGTAGCAGCGGCGGCGGTGCGGGAGGAGAGGACGAGCAGTTGCCGACGCTGCCGAGCAGCAGGAGTCCGTCGGTCAGCCAGGAGAGCGGCGGCGAGGATTGGGCGAGCGCGGTGGAGGAGGTGGAGGTGGAGGAGGGGGATGCGAGTTTCGGCGAGAGGAGCAGCAGCGCCAGCGTTGGGGAGGGGGCGAGCGGGTATGCGAGCGCGAACGAGGGCGACGGCGACGCAGATGACGTCTTCGGAGGTGCAACCCGGCGCTCCTCCTCCTCGCCGCCGGACTTGAGGCATGCGGGTTTGCGGATCGATACCGGCGGCGCCGTGAGAGCCGGAGCTGCCGTTCCGGATGATTTGCTGGGCAGTCAGCAGAGCACGCCGAGGGCTGGGGCGTTTGGGACAACGGATGGTTTTTATGGTGCGAGAGGTGAGGTTGAGAAAGACGATTTCGTTGTCGACGTTCCTGGTGCAGCTGCTGAGAAGTTATTATTGGAGAAGGAGCAGGCGGAGCAGGCGTTGGTCCTTGATCGCGACGGTGAGGAGAAGGATAGGGATGCGGATAAGGGGACGAAGGGCGCTGATTCTTTCGCTGCTACCGCTGCTGCTGCTGCCGCGGCGGTGATGGGTGGTGCGGCTGCCGCCGGGTTTGTCGCGCATGAGCTGCGTAAGGGGCGTGATGATGAGGATAAGAAGGAGAAGAAGACTCCTGAGGTGGAAGAGCAAGCGAGGGACACGAGAGAAGAGGAGGTCGTTATGCCGACGGCTGTTGTGGAAGAGCCTGAAGCTGAGGCTGCACGTGGGGAGATGAGCTCTCCTCCCACGGCTGTCGAGAGACAGTTTCCAGCTGTTGTCGACGCGGAGCCGAGCGAGGCTGTCTCTAGCACGCCCGTGGAGGAGCCATCAACTGCTGCTGTACAGCCATCTGGTGAGGAGCCCGGGCCTAGCATTCCCTCGAATTTGGGTTACGAATCAACAACCCCAGGCATCACTAGTACGGAAGAGCCTCCCATCGCGTCTCGAGACCTCACCGAGCCCGCTCCCGCTGACGATCTCGCCCCGGCTGAATCCAACACCACCGTCGAGGAGCCCGCATCAGCCGCTGCCGCTCCCGTCGAGGAGAGATCAATACCAAACACCGTCGACGACTTCATGGCCGGCGAGCCTGACAACGCTGCTATTGAAGAGGCTCGCATCGCCGCCGACCGCGAACGACAGGAACTGACGGCTGATCAGCCATCGTCTCCCGTCCGGCCTGCTCTACTGACGCGGACTTCTTCCTCGTCAAAAAAGAAGGGTAAGAAGGGTAAGAAGGCGGCGAAGCTCGGCACCATCTCTCCAGATGACAACGCCGGCGCCGGCATTGCCGAGGCTGTGCAGCTCAGCCCCGAGCAGGTGCGCGAGACGACGGAGAGGGATACGGCGGAGGCGGTCGAGGGTTGGTTCGCCGATGATAATACGACGCCGTCCGCTGTCACCGCCGCCGCCGTCGAAGCCACCCCGTCGAGTGTTGGGGAAGCGCAGCCGATGAATGAGGAGGGCGAGAAGAGCGAGTCGCAGACCCCTGCTGCTACTGCCGTGGAGGCGCCGAGCGTGCTGCTGGCCAGAGAGCCGAAGGGCGGGAAGAAGAAGGGGAAGAAGGGCCGGAAGAGCAAGAGTGGGTCCGTGAGCAAGGGCGTTTCGCAGCCTGCCGATCCTGCTGTCTTCGAGGAAGCCCCGCTGCCTGGAGCTGAAGAAGCGCGGGATGTGGCGCCTGAAGACGTGCCTCTTCCTGAGGCTGATCAGTCGCCTTTTGCCGAGGCACCGTTGGAACCGGAATACAAGGCCGAAACGGAAAGGCAGCCGCTCGCGGTTGTTGAAGAGCCCGAGAGAGGCGCTGAGCGGGCAGAGCCCGAGGCACCGCGGGTTGTGGAGCATAAGCAGCCTCCGCTGCTGGAGAGGGACGTTGGCGTTCCGGACGTTGCCGCCGAACAAGCACCGTCGGCTTTGGACACAGATGCTGCCGATGCCGTTGATGCTGCTGTCCACGAGCCTCTGCCCGTCGAAGATGCTGCCGTTCGGGACCAGCAGCACCAGCAACAGCAACAGCCGCAGCCGGACCACACACCAACACTTCCTGACCCGACCCCCAGCAGCCCCGTCACCGGCGCCGCCCCGCAAACCGTTGCCGCTGAGGAAACGGCACCCGCCTTCTCCGCCGAGGATGCGGGTGCAGACGCGGCTGCCCAAGAACAATCAGCCGAGCCTGCTCGGGAAGTTGAGCAGCCCGAGGCGGAATTTGCACCCGTGCTGTCTCGCTCTTCTTCGAAGAAGAAAAAGAAGAAGGGCAAGAAGGGTGGCAGTGTCGGGTCGGGCTCTGGCCTTGCTACGCCTGCTGATGAGGAGATGCGAGAGCCCGTCGTGGAACAGCCGGCTGCTGCTGCCGTTGTAGAAGAGACGCCGGTGTTCCCGAGTGAAGAGGGTATTCCTGCTGCTGCTGATGTCGTTGGCGTCGAGGAGGCGCTGGCTGATGCTGGTGTCACTCGCGCTGGTGATGAGAGGGTAGATGAGGCTGATGCGGTTGAGGAGGCGGTGCCTGTACCCGAGCTGGCGCCTGCTGAGGAGATTGATCCGGATGCGGAGTTTGCGCCGGTTTCTTCGTCGAAGAAGAACAAGAAGAAGAAGAAGGGGAAGAAGGGTGGGAGTGGGAGCACGAGTGCGGGGTTGGCGGCGGCGGTCGAGGAGGAACCGATCGAAAAGGGCCCCGTCTTCGAACCGTTGGCCATTCATCAGCCGGATGTCGAGGAGCAGCTTTCCAAGGAGCCGGTCGTCGAAGAGCATATTGCTCAACAACCGGTGGCCGAACAGCAGATCCTTGAGCAGCCGGTTACCGAACAGCCTACCGCCCAAGAGCCGATGGTTGAAGCGCCGACGCCCATGCAGCCTGTTGCCGAGGAGCCTGAGCCAACCGAGGCCATCTTTCAAGCACCCGAACACACCGTTCCTGAATTTGCCACGGAAAACCGCGACTTCCCGGCGGAAGAGATCCCCGATGTTGAAGCATCCATTCCGGCTCCTGAGGTAGATCCGGAAGATGAGTTCGCGCCTGTTGTATCCTCGAAGAAAAAGAAAAAGAAGAAGGATAAGAAGAGCGGCAGCGTCAGCGGCTCGGGTTTGGCGACACCCATTGAAGAACCGGCGTCGACCTCGTTCAGCGTCGAAGAGGCGAAGCCCAGTGATCCAACCATCGAGGAGCCTCAAAAGACTGTTACACAGCCTGCTTTGGAGGAGACGAGTCCCACAGCTGACCTCGCGCCCACCGAAAAGAAGCCTGTGTCGGCAACCGAGGACATCACTGATGCTCCGGTGGTGGACGAGCGGGGGGTGCAGGAGGTGCTGGAGGAGGGCACCGCTGCCGTCCAGCCAGCTGAACCAGAGATCGCCCAGTCTTCTTTCTCCACCGGTTTCGATGAGCAAGCAGCGCCAGACGCGGAATTGCAACAGGCAGAGCCTATCGAGACTGCTGAAGCTGATCCGGAGTCCGAGTTCGTGGCCGTCCCTGCGAAGAAAAAGAAGAAGGGCAAGAAGGGCCGGAAGAGCGTCTCTGAGAGTCCGATCGATGTCGCCACCACGCCTGTGGCTCCTGCTGAGTCTGGACTGGACCAGTTTGTTGAGGCGCCAGTATCCGAGGCGCCCAACGTGGACGCGGCTGCGGTGGAAGCTCACCTTGAGCAGCCAGGTTCGAAAGACATGCCGCGGGAGCCCATCACCGAGCCTGTCACAACTGTGGAGGAAGGCCAAGTTCCCCATGCTGTCTTCATCCCTCTGCCCGATGCAGATAATGATCAGGACCTTGCGGAGCCGCAGGATGAAGTGCACTACGACGTCCCTGAGAAGACCGGTGTTTTTGAGCCGGCGACCTCCGAGCAAGCGACCGCCCCTGAACAAGGCGATGAGGTGCGTCTTGAGGCAGAGCCTGAGAACGAGTTCTCTCCCGTTCCTTCGAAGGACCAGCATCAGCAGGAAGAAGATATTGTTTCTGCCCCCGAGCCCTTTGCCACTCCAGTCCATGTCGAGGAGGTGCAAGAGAAACAGCCCCACTTCCTCTTCGGCCCCGATGTGCCCCTATCTGAGAGCCACCAGGAGAATCCGGTTGACCAAGTGCCCTTGCCCGAGGACGAGCGTGAGGCGTTCAAGGAAGCTGAACGGGCTATGGAGCCCGAGTCTATCTTTGAACATGTGCAAGAGAAACAACCAGGCCAATTCCTCGGTGCTGACGCGACATCCCCCGGACCGACCCATGGCCATCTGACCGAGCAGCTGTCTTTGCCGGAGGACGAACACAAGGATCCATGGGAAGCTGGCCGTGCCTTTGAGGTTGAGCCTGTCGGTAAACAAGCGTCACATGAGCAGCCCCAGGTCTTTGACGAAGCTGCTCGGGTGATGGTCGAGACTGAGCCCGCCGTCGCAGAAGTGCAAGAGAAGCAACCAAGCGACCCCTTCGGCGCCAAGGTGGCCCTGCTTGAGGGCGATGACAAGCAACTACCTGAGCAGTTCACCATGCCCGAAGACGAGCGTCGCGAGTTTGACGAGGCTGAACGGGCTATGGAGATCGGGCCGGAACGGATTGCTGAGGAGCCAGTCGTCGAGAAGGGTTCCGATGCTAGTCTGCCAACCGCTATGTCGCCAGAGACGACTCCTGTGCCCGTGCACTCGCAAGTGCCTGAGCTGGGTGCTGAAAGCCAAGTACTGCATGAGCACTCTTGGGAGCGTGAGGATACTACTACCGCTACACCCAAAGATGACACCGAACCCGTTGCTTCTGGTGTCGTCGAGGTGCCTGAAGCGCTTGCTGAGAGTCACACTTTCGATGACCTGGCAGCCACTCCTATTGTTTCAGAACCGCAACCCGAACTGGCTGTTTCTGATGTTGAACAAATCTCCGAGCCTCTTTCTGAAAACCAGGCCTCCCGTGAGCCATTTGCGCTGCCTCAAGAGACCGCAATTACCGCCAGCATCCATGAGACGCAGCCGGAAGACAAGTGGGCAGTCAAGCCGTCCAAGAAAAAGAAAAGCAAGAAGGCCAAGAAGTCGAAGACCTCTGGGCAGTCCAGTGTCGACATCACTGCGCCATCAACGCCGGCTGAACGCAGCGAACCTCAGATCATGCATAAGGAGGACACCATGAATTCACTTGGCACTTCCCACGCTCTTGAACAGCCTGCAGAGAACCTTGAGGCGGTCGGCGGCATCGGCAACGTGCCCGAAATGGGCACTGCAACAGGCGCAGAGAGAGATCCGGACACGGTGGACAGGGAGCATGGCGCCTCGGATGACCTTGACCGTTCCATCACACAAGAGATAATGCCGGAGGAAGAAAAAACTGCTATGGGGCTATCCTCAACTGAGAACGCAATTGAGCCAAACTTTGCGGTTGAAGAGCCGGTTTCAACATTGCAGCCTTCGACCGCCGAAGAGGCTGCGAACATTCCGCTACCTTCGGAGACTGAGGAGCCTATTCTATCTTCGGATGTTGCTAACATCACCGTGGTCGAGCAAACTCACGGTGAAGCGATTGCGGAGCCACAACAGATGATCGAGCCGGAACATGTCAAGGAAGCACCCGTTGGAGAAACTGCAGCACTTGGCCAAGATCCATCTGCCACCATCGAAGCTCAACCAGAGGATGAATGGTCTGTTCCAAGCAAAATCAAGAAGGACAAAAAGAAAAAGAAGAAACGTGGCTCTGTGGCCCAGACGCCAATTGAATCTTCGGCACCTGGAAGTCCGAAATTGGAGGCATCAGGCGTCGAGGACATTGCGACGGTGGCGTCGCCAACGCAGGGCGAACCGGCAATCATCCCAGTGGACCAACTGCAGCCTGCAGAGGAAAATGTCGAGGCTGCAAGTGAAATCACGCCTGCGGCTACGGATCAGCCAGCCAGCGTCGCGGACGACCTACGTGGCCCCGCTCCCGGGGCCGCGTTGATGCCCATCGACCCCGGCGCTCCCGTAAGCGAGGAAAACCCCTCAAATCTGATGGCAGAAGAGTCACGTGAGGAGGCACCGCTTCATGCAGGCGAGTGGGAACTGCCAACTCAGTCGAAGGAGGTTGGCGAGGAGGACAAGGAGCGTGACGACGTCGCTCCCCCCACCACCGGTCAAGACGTGGTGGAGGAAGAAGGGGTGCCCACCGATGGACAGATCTCCAGCACTACCGCCGCCACTCCACTTCTGGAGACTGCTGAACCAGTGCCACGAGACGCCGACGACGCTTGGACTGTGGATCCCGCTGCCGTGCCTCCTTCTGCGCATCACCAACAGTCGATCGCGCCGCTGCAGTCTGAAATTGCCGAGGAGTTGCCGAAGGATATCGAAGCTGGTGTCGAGCCTCCTCCTGTCGTCGAGGAGGCGGTCGCCTCGCCCGCTGTCCCCGAGGCCGCCGCGGCCGAAGACGAGTGGGCGTACATGTCTGCCAAGAAGAATAAGAAAGGGAAGAAGGGCAAGAAGCAAGATTCCATCACGTCGACCCCGAAGGAGATAGAACAAGCACCGGAGCCTTTCGTCGAGCCCGTGGAGAATGAACGTTCAACCGATGGCACAACTTTGCAGAGCGCTCTAGCCGAAACAACGGGCGAGGAGTCGCCGGCACCCTTTGACGAACCGCCAGTCCCAGTAGAAGCTGGCGAGGATGAATGGGCCCTTCCTGCCAAGAAGAAAAAGGGTAAGAAGGGGAGGAAAGGCTTCGCCGACATCGTACAGGAGGCCGTGCAAGCCCCGGAGACTCCTGCCCTTCCCGAGCGGCAGTTGCCAGAACAGATTGGCGAGAGCGATGACAAGATAGAGGAAAGTCCACCGGTATCGTTGGAATTCCCAGCGAACGTTTCAAGGGAGGCCGCGGACGAAGCCACGGATGCCGACGATGTGCCTTTCGAATCCTCTGCTCGAGGTCTCGAAACGTCAATTACTGAAGAGATTCCGGGTGAGGAGCAACTCTCGAGCACCAGGCCGCTCGGCGATGTCGTCACAGAGGAGCCAACCGTAGCCGAACCCTCCCTGAAGCAGCCGAAGGAGGCTGACGCTGAATATCTCAGGGCTGTGCCAACAAGGAAGAGGAGCAAGAAAAAGAAGAAGGGGAAGCAAATGTCTTTGGACGAGCCTGCAACGCCGCCTACGACAGAACAAGTTGAACCCAGTGCTGTTGAGGACGTTGCTGGCGCTCTGCCGGTGGAGGAGCCCAGGGACATGTTGGAGGTGGAAGAGACTCGGCCTGAGGTTGTCCCGGAGTTGTCGCAGCCTGAAACTCTTCCGGAATCGTCACAGCCTGAGGTCAGCGTCGAGACACCTACTCCAGTCGTCGAACCCACAGACGCTGGTGGAATTGGTGAGGCTGGTGAAGCCAATGCCGAGGATGAGTGGGCGCCCGCTCCCACTTCGTCGAAGAAGAAGGAAAAGAAGGCGAAGAAAGACAAGCAGGGCTCGGTTTCTGAAATCTTGTCTACCCCTGATGAAGCACCGCCGGCCGTCGAAGAGAAGGCGGTAAAAGAGCACACTCCCGAGAGCAAAGATGTCGAGTTTGTATCAGGTGAACAGCCACAACCGGTTGTAGAGCCTGTGCTCGACGTGCCTAGTGAGGCTGTCGAAGCGCATGATCAGGAGAACAAGGACGTCGATTTTGTTCCGAGCGAGCAGCCGCAGCAGGAGGTTGAGGAGCCTGCTGTCAAGGCTGTCGAAGAGCTTATCCCGGATCAGAGGGACCTCGGACCCCAACCAGTTGTCAATTCTGTGACGGACGAACTCACTGACAAGGTTGCGTTCGACGAGCCATTGAGCCGGCCCATTGTTGAAGAGCAGCCCGCCGAATCACGTGTCGTCAAAGAACCTTTCGTGGCTTCCATTGAGCAAATCCCCATGGAACAATCTCTGCCTTCTGAGCCAGTCGTAGCAGATGTTGCGAACGTCCAGCCCCCTCAGGAAGCAGGCGAGGATGAATGGGATATTCCGGTCAAGCAGAAGAAGAAAGGCAAGAAGGGGAAGCGCGATTCTACTCCTAGCACGCCGCCGGTCATTGAGGAGGTTGCTCCGGCCGTCCTGGAAGGGTCCACGGGGCCTTTGCACACGGTTGATACTATCGTCGAGGAGTCTACACCAGTCACCGAATTGCCTGCTCCAGTCGCAGAAAAGTCTGCGCCAATCGCTGCAGAGACCGAAGATACTATGCCTCAGCTCAGCGAAGAACCAAAGTCCCTTGGCGATAACGATAATCTCAAAGGTATCCCAACTTCAGTCGAGCTTGTTAATCAGGATTCGTCTGCGCCGATTGAAGGCGAATCGCAACAAGACGTTGAGAGAACTCTGTCCGCTGCGGACCCGAGCTCCACGGAGGCTCCCATGCAAGAAACTGCCCCCGTCCATGACCCACCTCATGAGGCGCAGCCTGAAGGCCTGTGGGCTTTGCCGACGCGAAAGAAGTCCAAGAAAGGCAAGAAGGGAAAGCAGCAAAGCATCTCCACTACGCCAGCTGAATCTTCGGAACCGCAACCTGAGCCCGAAATCGTTAGTGGACAACAGCTTGAAGACACGCCGATGGAGCCGCAAGAGTCTACGCCAATCGAAGCTGTTGCAGACGAGGAGTTTAGCATGCCTCTGAGTAAAAAGGACAAGAAGAAGCAAAAGAAGAAGGCTGCTGCTACTCCTGCCACCGCCGCGGCTGTGCCAATGGATGATTCGCCGCCCTTCGATGATACGGTAGCAGATGAGGTGCCTGCTGAGCAAGAAGTACCCAGGGCTGAGCAACATACCGAGTGGACTGCTCCTCCGCTCAGCTTTGCCGATGCCGCCAATCTCCTTACCACAGAATTGTCTGATTCTAAGCGTGAGAACCTCGAGCCGCAAAGCTGGGTTGCCCAACCATCGTCGGAGGCTCCGTTTGAGCATGAGAGCATGGAAGAGGGGAAGGACAAAGCTTTTTCTGAGGAACCTGCCGTACCTCATATCGCGGAGGACATCACATCGGAACACATGTCTCAAGACGTTCCTCAGCCCGGAAATAACGCACGTGGTTTTGTCAATGCTGAACCTCCAAGAGAGGTTGAAGCACCAGTCCCCACGGAATCCACGGAAGAATTGCCAGAGAGCGAAGACAAGAAATTCAGCTCCACATCTACGCCTTCTATTGGCTTTGCAGCTGCAGCGGGCATCTTGGCCGATGCTGTTGCCGGTTCGCGGCGCAAGGAGTATTCGCCCGAGCCCTTCAAGTCAAGCGAGCCCATAATTGAAGACGCTTCCGGTATTCCCGAAGGGCATGTCCCGACGACTTCCCCCGACACAGCACATCATGGTATTACGCATGAGACTCCAGACGTCCCGTCTGCTTCGCTTGGAGATACTGATGCGCCCAAAGACCCAGCTACAGAGCAACGAGATGCTGATGCACCAACTGAAGACACCATTGTGCCCTTGGAGACTTCGAGGGATGTTGATGAGACACTTCTCGAGCCAATTTCGGCACCGGTGGAGGCAGATGTGGACCCTTCTAAGGAGTTCGCGCCAGTCAAGAAGAGCAAGAAGAAAAAGAAGAAGGGAAGGAAGAGCGTTGGCACGGAAACGCCAACTACCGAGGAGCCAGTTCTTGAGTCGAAGGAGGTTCTCTCAGAGCCAGTTGTCGAAGCTGAACCTGAAGCTGGCCCTGTCGACGAAGCTCCAACTCCTGACGCCAAGCCTGCTGAAAATGAGTCTGCAACTCATGATCAAGCCAAGGAAATGACCGAACCAGCCTTTGGCTCCGATGAAAAGCGACCTGGATCTCCTGAACGCGATGTTGATTTTGCAGCGACCCTTGCAGCGGGCTTGCAAGATTCCGGTTTCGATCCTAGCCTTGTCCTCAGCGATCCCACCTTCCACGAGCGCAAGAGTCCGCCGAGTTCAGCCCTTGAGGCTGACCCTGACGATGAGTTTGCGTGGTCAAAGCCGAAGAAGAACAAGAGAAAGAAGAAGGGTATCGCGGCACCAGATGTCGAAGGGGACTCTGCAATACAAGAAGTCGCCGCTCATGAAACACCCAACAATGAGCGGTCAGCGGAAGAGAACCCCAGTCAAGATCCAGCCTTCGATGCCGCTGTGGCTTCTGTCCTGGACGATCCCACTTTCAACAGGCGCACCCCTTCCCCTGACGCTACGAAGGAAGCAGTGTCTGATGAGTTCTTCCCCTTCCAGAAAAGACCAAAGAAAAAGAAGGGGCAGAACAGCCAAGACGTCAGCCCTGAGGCCGAATTGGCTGACCTGAGCCAATTCGAGGGCCGACCTGCTTCGCCCATTGGTATGCCTCCGGATGAAGTCAGCCGCATGATTTCCGAGACACTCCCTGACGTCGCTGCTCAAGATCCACTTTCTGCAAGCAGGCAGTCACCCATAGAAGTTGGGAAGGACATTACGGTCGAAGAACCTCAACCCTCTACTTCAGACGAACCCATTCGGGAAACTGCTGTTGATTCGCCGGCGGTCGAGGCTCCCACGGATGTGCCCACCGCTGTTGAGAATCCAGCTGCCGAACTTGGAGCCGAGAACGTAGAAGCGGACGACCGCGAACTTTTTGTTGAAACTGCCGCAGCTGATACAAGCGGTGCTCCGAATACTATTACGGAAGACGAATGGGCTGTGCCGAGTAAGAAGAAGAGCACAAAGGGAAAGAAGGGAAAGAAGGGCGCGAGAGATGTGTCTGGCCAGCAGACGCCAGTTGAGCAGACAGAAACCGCGGCTTCAAAAGCTCCGGTTTCGACGTCTTGGGCGGACCAGATGGAGGACGAGACGCCAATTGAGATTCCTGCCGAGTCAGGGTCGCTCGTCAAGATGCTTGAATCGCCAAATGAAGAGCCTCATGTGGAGAAAGAAGTGGAAGCGACGCAGGAGTGGGACTTTCCGTGGAACAAGAAGAACGATGAGACGAAGCGGATATCGGTTCAGGAAATGGCGGAGCAAGCAATGTTACCAGCCAACGAGAAGGGAGCCGGAATGGAGTTTGAGGAGAAGAAGGTGGAGGAACCGTTCGACGCGAGAACGGTTGAGGAACCGACCACTGCAGTCCCTAAGCTCAGTACTAAGGAAAAGCCAGCCAAGCAGGAGGAGCCCTCATCGGCCGAAAGCCAGAGCAGCAAGATTGCAAACCTTTTCCCTGGTCTTGAAAGGGTGAAGCGTAAGGTTCCACCACCAAAGGAAGCAGAGCCTAGCACAGACTCGCTGGAGAAGAAGGACTCCCGCTCTTCCCTTTTGAGCGACCGTGGATCATTTGAGAGGCTGCGCAGAAGCTCTCCCTTGCACAGCAAGCGCAGCATTGAGAGGGAGTCATCGTCAGAGCCCCATCGCCGCCTAGGTGGTCTTGGACATATCATGCAACAGCCCACATGGGGATTCCCGCCAGATTTGCCACCGGATCGAGACAGCGCGGTCAACATGAACGACACTCCAATCCTCCCCAGCGAACCCACGTTCCATGCCATGGTAAGGGATAGCGGCTTCCACGACGGCGATCACACTCCTATCGAGAATGAACAACAAGACTCTCCACCCGAGCCAATGCAGGTGGACGTGGAAACGGGGCCCGAATGGGAAACTTCTGTCAGAAACGGTGAATCGACGGAAAGCGTACCCATGGAAGACGGCAACGAGAAGGTCCCTTCGACAGTAACGCCGGTGGAGCAGAACAACAGCCCTCAATGGCCCGACGAGGACACAGCACAAGGTACGGCATTCACATCTCCTGTTGAATCCCTCACCACCACAAGGGCACGCTCGTCCACGTTGTTCCAGTCCTCACCATCGGCAGGCTCCATTCTCGATACGCCGTTGAAACAGCCAGACACGCCCGGCGAACCCAGGAGTATTGCTTCCTCTCCACCCTCAGCCACGCGGGAGCTGCCACAAGAACCGCCCGCGTCCCTTTTTGGAGACCCAACACAGCAGACAATAGAGAGATCGCCGCCAACCTCGGCCCCATCGCGTCATCTCAAGTCTCCGAGCATGTGCCTTAACACGATCCGCGAATACAGCCCCGAAGAGTCTTCGCTCAACAAGAAGGGGCGGCCAACTTCAGACGTGGGTATGCCGGATCATGGAGTCAAGTCTCTCCGTCGCAGCTTTGGATCCAGGAAGAGCCTCAGCGACGAGATGCAATCCTCACCGGGCCATCCAGAGGAAGACCAAGCCAGCGTCATCCACGTCAGGGACCCCAGCGATGTGTTCCACCAGACCGACGAGGACGGCGGACGACAGCGAGCAGGCAGCATCGGCGACCCGTTCGTGGACAAGCAGCAGCGGCCGTCGAGTGCGATCAGCGACCGGTCGATTGGCAGCCACGCAGGCAGCATATTTGCGAGAATCAAGACGCCCGAGCAACTCAGATCGCCCAGTTCCATCAGCGCACGGTCCGAGACGCCGCCGCTGCGGAGGGTGGACAGGGCTGTGTCAGGTGACCTGCGGGTTGCATCACAGCTTGCCGAGGCCAAGGCGCGCACCAGATCGCCCGCAACCTCAGCACCCTTCGTGTCGCCCACCCGCGCCGGCCCGTCAACCTACGACCGCGTGCGCGACAAGGGCAAGGGCCGCGCCCCCGACATGTCCCAGAGCTTCGTGAGTAGCCCTGGCGCCGTCAATGGTGATTTCCGTGTTCTGACCCGTGTGCAGGAGGGCTGGGGCGATGCGCAACTGCCTCCACTCTCGCCCACGCGCCCGCCCAGCGTGCGCAAGCGCCAGAGCATCCACATCATGGATCTCGAAACCCGCCTCGACCAGCTCGCCTCGGAGAACCGGCTGCTCCACGAAGCCAAGGCCCGGGCGGAAGAGGCCATGCAGGATGCCAACCTCAACCAGGATCGCCAGGTAAATGACGCGGTCGAGGCACGTGACGCCCAAATCCGGGCCAAGGATGCCGAGATCGCCCAGATCAGCGACATGCTGCACCACCTCCGCCAAGAGATTGCTCGTCTCTCCGAAGTGAACGCCGCTCTGAGCAACGAGACTGCTCACCTCAACCATGTCAATGCCGCTCTGACCGATGCCAACCGGAATCTCACCAACGACACCAACCAGCGCTATGCCACCCTGCAGGCCGAGACCCAGAGCCACGAGCAACGATGGCGCGAAGCCGAGCTCGCACTCGAGCAACTTCGCGTCCAGCACAGCACCCTGTCCGCTGGCATGGAAGACGTCCTCCGCCAGGAGATCAAGAACGCCGTCAAAGACAAGGAAGCCGAGATCCAGCGTCTGCACGAAGAGCTCGTCGACGCGACGGAGCAGGTCAAGAACCTGCAGCAGGCCATCCTCGAGTCCAAGCAGGGCGACAGCTTCCTCACGGTGCGCGACGAGGACTACTTCGACAGCGCGTGCCAGCAGCTGTGCCAGCACGTGCAGCAGTGGGTGCTGCGCTTCTCCAAGTTCTCGGACAACCGCGCGTGCCGGCTGTCGACGGACGTGAAGGACGAGAAGATCGAGACGCGCCTGGACAACGCCATCCTCGACGGCACCGACGTCGACATGCTGCTCGCGGACCGCGTGCGCCGCCGCGACGTCTTCATGTCGGTCGTCATGACGATGATCTGGGAGTACGTCTTCACCCGGTACCTGTTCGGCATGGACCGCGAGCAGCGCCAGAAGCTCAAGGCGCTGGAGAAGACGCTGACGGAGGTGGGCCCGGCGCGCGCGGTGGCGCAGTGGCGCGCCATCACGCTGACGCTGCTGTCGCAGCGCGACGCGTTCGGGCGGCAGCGGGCGCAGGACACGGAGGCGGTGGTGCAGGAGATCTTCGGCACGCTCGCGGCGCTGCTGCCGCCGCCGACGCACCTGGCGGACAAGATCAAGGAGTCGCTGCGCAACGTGCTGCGCCTCGCCGTCGGGCTGTCGGTCGAGATGCGCACGCAGCGCGCCGAGTACATCATGCTGCCGCCGCTGCAGCCCGAGTACGACACCAACGGCGACCTGGTGCGCAAGGTGTACTTCAACTCGGCCCTCATGAACGAGCGCTCGGGCGAGACGGCGTCGAACGAGGAGCTGGAGCGGCAGCGCGCCGTCGTCAAGATCGTCCTCTTCCCCCTCGTCGTCAAGAAGGGCGACGACCTGGGCGAGGGCGAGGACGAGATCGTCGTCTGCCCCGCGCAGGTGCTGACGGCGAAGCCGCCGGCCAAGGATCGCAAGGTCGTCCGCGTGCTGAGCGGCGCGATGGAGATGGGCGGCGGCACGGACGATGGCAGGAGTATGCGGTCGAGGAGCAGTTTGATCAGGAGTCCCGGCGTGCCCGAGGGCAGTGCCATGGATACGGCTTTTTAGCCGTGAGGTGTTCAGGTGGGGGTCTGCTTTTGGTCGGCGTTCGGTTCGGCTATGGGGTTTCGGGAGACGACGGTTCTGAAGGCGATGGTGAGGGTGGGTGAACGGGGAAGAGTTGACCGGTGGATTTTCGTTTTTGTCCACTGTGGCTTCTGCTCATGCTTATGCTTTGGTTTCTTCTTTTTCTTCTTCTTCTTCTTCTTCTTCTTCTTCTTCTTCTTCTTCTTCTTCTCCCTCCTCTTTTAATGAGTGCGGTTCCCCATTCTTGTTCCATATAGTTTTAGCAGCTCCAGGTTTTCCTTTCCGTTCGGAGGGATGCATGGTTCGGTTCGGCGCTTAGCAACGACGGTATGACCAAAGGCCGCGGTGATTGCATGCATGCATAAACAGGATACAAAATTGCACGGCTGGTGCGGTGGCTCACGGTTTTTAGGTACTAGAACAGGCGATACCACAGATTCTTTTAGCAGTGCTTTACGGGCGTTTTTAATATAACATCCCACTTGATGCCGCTTCTTCCATCATGCGTTGTCTAGTCACGTTCTACAAAATGGGTGGGTGGCCTGAAGGAGGGAATCGTGAGGCTCTGCTTCGTGGCGCGAGTCGATGGCGCTTACGTGGTGCTGTTCGGGCTGCGTCGGGCTATGTATCGGTCGACGAGTTGGCAGGGCAAGCAATGGAATTGCGGCCCAAGGCTTCCGCTTGATTTTTCGCTACTACTACGTAGTTCGTTTCAGTGTCGTGGCTGGCGACTCTTGGGGCGTTGGGCAGTACCGGTGCTGTGCTGGGTTGCCTGGAATCGACGCCGGGTAGTGCTTCGGCGGCCCTTGCGTTTGGTTCCGCACAGAGAATCGATCGCACGACTCAGGCCGGAGCGTTCGCGATGATTCCAGTCCCCATCATCGCACACCCCACAAACCGCATGCTCATGCCTCCCATGCCGGTATAGGCGTTAGTGCAAAAGAAGGCACATCCAGATTGCTTACCCTTTGAACGGCTCACTTCATCCAGCTACAGCACGTACGACCGCGGCCCCCGGGGCATGGCGAGAAAGTCCGGCGCGCGCCGCTCGACGACGACCACTTCTTCTTCTTCTTCTAGAACCTCCCACAGCAATCGCCGCCGTGCTCCAACGCCGACGACGACGATCCCGCGCGCTCTCGTCATCTTCGCCGCACTCGTCGCGTTTCTAGCAGCGCTCGTCCTGCCACTACTTCTTCCCCCCGCCGCCGCCGTCTCTTCGTCGTCATCGCCGTTGTTGTTGTCGCCGGTCATCGAGCACATGCAGCGCCTCTACCACCGCGCCACGGCACCGCTCCTCACCAAGAACGCCGGCTCCCCGCCTTTTGTCGTCTTCTCGCGCCTCAACCGTCTCTTCTTCGCGCAACAAGGCAGCAACGACGTCGCGTCGTCGTCGTCGTCGTCGTCGTCGTCGCCGTACTCGACAACGAACCCCACCACCATGTCGTCCGACGCCAACGCCAACGCCAACGCCAACACCGTCGACGCCGACTCCTTCCACCCGAAAGACAACGACAACAACAATAAAGCGGGAGGAGAACAAGAACAACAAGACGCCGCTCTCCCCCTCCCCGCACCCGGAGAAGGCTCGGCGGAGGCGCTGACGCTGGAGCTCGGCGCCGACGGCGTCAGGCTGGACGCGCTAGGGCCGATGGTGGTGAATACGGATGGCAGTCTGAGCCGGATAGCGAATTGGGAGCGCATGGCCGAGATTGAGCGGCGGAACACGTTGAGGGTGATTGGGAAGAGGAACAGGGAGAGGTTGGCGAGGCTGAGGGGGGAGTAATAAGGTTGGCTCTTGGAAACGGGGGGGGGGAATTTATGAGGTGATGATTTTTGTATTAAAAGAAAAACTGTCGTCGAGCTTCTTCAAGGTGTATGTAACAAAGCTCAGAAGCAGTACCGTAGGCGTTTGCGGCCGAAGATTTGAAAAAGAAAGGAAAACATTCATGAAATATGTACCATCACGAAACCAATACGCACGCCCACACACACACGGGGAGAGACCATCTTCTTCCCCCCCCTCCCCAAACGTCCAAGTCCATCCAAATCCACCCAAACCAACCCAACCCGCCCCTCGTCGCCCTTCCCCAGTCCCCCTCCCCTCCCCTACACATAAACAACCCTCTCCCTCTCCGTCCTCACCACCCTCGCCGGACTCACCCCCCTCGACCTGCTCCGCGGCCTCCTCTCCACCAGCTGCACGCTATGCCGCGGCTCGTACTCGACATGGCGGGGCATCGACGACACGCTGGAGCGGTAGTGGTGGTCGTACGAGCGGCGGGCGTGCGGCGGCGGGAGGGCGATGCTGCTGCTGTTGCGCCGGTGGTGGCTGTGGTGCGAGGCGGGGCGCGCGTAGGCGGTGTGGGTGGGGACGCGCGGGGCGGGTTCGTGGTAGGGGTCGTACTGTTTGTTGGTGGGGTGAGCGATGTGGTTGGTGGTGGTTGGGGGGGGGGGGTTGGGGTTGAGGGAGGGAGGCGGAAAGGGGTTTTTGCGTACCTCGGTGGTGCCGGTGCAGAAACACATGGTCGTTGCAGCACGAGGGGGTCGTTGTTGTTGTTGTTGTTGTTGTTTTTTTTTTTTTTGTTTTTTTTGGCGCTTGGGACGATGATCGCGTGGGGGACAGGAAGGAACTGGGAATTGCGGAGACGATCGGCAGCCCCCCCGCGTTGGAGAATGGGACGTTTCAATGGCCGGGCTTGTGCAGTAGCGGTAGTAGGTGCGGAAAATGGCCCGAGCGGTATGCGAGAGGGAGCAACTGCAAGACCCTTACGTTCAGGCGGAGGGGCAGGAACAAGTTAATCAATGGTTTTTCGGCTGAGCAGCGGCACGGCGAGAGGTGCTGACTATGACGCCATTGTTTTGCTTGGCGGCCGTCCGAATCCAAGGCCGCAACCGCCGCGCTAGTTTTAATTATAGCAGCATCAACCATGCCATCCCGACCGGGGTGCTACTACTAAACTGATACTTTTGGGCGACGCTTCACTCCACTGTGGATGTTCTTGTATCAATCTCAGACTCACATTTACATTCAGACACTTGCCTCTAGCAGTCCACACGCGTCCCGTGTAGCTGAGCAGCGGATACCCCGCACTGATGATATCTGAAGTCAGCCGCTCGTTGCAAGGCCGTCTCGAACAACTCCACCTCTGAGTGCGGGAGATGCTATGGCGAGAATCATAACTTGCTTCCACTTGGCACATCGCCAGACGATGGAAATCGCAGAGAATGAGGGGTGTAGTCCAGACCTACAAGAAAGAAGGTATTCGTGGCTTGGTAGACCCGTCCGCGTTCCTATAGAGAGAACTTGGAAGGAATATCGTCGGGTAGTTTTTACATGTGCAGCCCAGCTCCACAACATCCGTAAACGGAAAGCTCACGCGATGGAAAGGTTGTGTATCTCTCAACACGCGAGGGCTATTTCTACTAATGAGTGCTTTCTACGCCCGGGCGCCACAAACAAAGTAAAACGTCAATCGAACCACAACAACCAACGTCCCAACCCGAAGCTCCAGTATTTTGCAAGTAATGACAGACAAAAAGTCGCTGAAAATTCGTCCCAAAGGAATCCAGCCCGTACTTCCCCCTTCTACCCCGTCTTTAAGCTAATTGTCTTCTTCTCCGCGCGGGTAAGCGAAGTCACGGCCGCAGGTCTCAGTAAGCCAGATATGCATGGCAAAGTAAACATAGTTGTCAGCATTCTCAGTGGTCTTGCGGGAACCAAGCTTATCATGGTCGTTCTGCAGATTGAAGCAGTTGTAGGCGCCATAGGCAAAGTCATCGATCTGCTCGCCAACCGCCTCCAGACCGACCTTGTCGTAGTGCATGAACTCATGCAGCACGTTAGCGCCCTGGAACGCGCGACTGACAGTCTCGGTATCGATCTTCTCCGAGATGTTCCTGCAGCCGTCGGCGGCGTAGTCGCGGGCGTTCTTCCGGTCGAAGAACTTGGGGCAGAAGTGCATGCCCGGCCTGCCCCGCCGCGGCCAGAAGTAGGCGGTGCCGCTCTTGCCCTGGGCGTCTGTGGCGGAGCAGAAGGGCCGGCCGCCGCGCCTGCCGTAGTCGACGTCCCAGACGACGACGTGGCCGAATTCGTCGTCGCCCACGAAGTTCTTGAACACCTGCTTGACGACGTGCGGGTGGTCCTTGCTCGGGCCGAACCACTTCGTGACCTTGTCTTTGTGCTTGTCGTCGTCCATCTTGGCGATCGCCACTTTGGCCACGGCTACGGCGTCCTTGAGGCCCTGCGTGAGAGCTGCTTTTTCGCCAGTGTCTGGGATTCGGTCGACGTTGAAGATGGAACGCTTCTCGAGATTGGATTTGGAGTTGGACCCGGGGCTACGCTCGAGCGAGTGCTGTTTGCGGGCTTCGTGGGGACTGTGCGTGGGGTAGGGAATGGCATGGGTGAACTGCGAGAGGGCAAGCACGCCAAGCGTCAAAGCCTTCAGGAAAGACATATTTGAACAAATTATAGATAAAAGGTTCTGGGTGATAGATTTGTTTGGTCGTAGTTAAGATGTCCAGTGGTATTGATGGTGAATAAAGTGTGCTGTTTGGTTGGCCTCGGTGGGAATGTTCATGGGATTTATACACCTCCTGTCCGCGGTGAGGGGTGCTGTTTTCGTCGAGAACTAAAAACACAGCCGCCTTGGCCATTCCCGACGGACGGTTTCTTTTCATGATGGTGAAGAAGACGGAACCTCGTGTTGTTCTGTCCGCGACGGGGTTTCATGTCGTCCAGCTTGGCGGCTGAACCCGGCCGCTGCTTGTGTTACTACTCTTGACTTTGGGCCAAGCATCTGAAAAGAAGCTTAAGTGACATACTGAGACTACCTCTGGACACCAAGCCGTAGGTTGCAACTTGCAAAACCCCTGGTCGCTGATGACTGACAGGTGACAACGCATAAGGTCGAGAGTTGGCCAAATAAAAAATCTGCACTGATTTCCCATCGGGCAATGAAACTCTTATGCAGGTGATAGTCTCCGCCTCTCACGATAATTAGCATATCGTTCATAGTAGGTCGTAGAAGATTTGGTTTTCCTATGGAGGGAGTAGCAACAGCCCGCACGAAACCCCAACCCCCCCTCTCCCTCCCCGGCCGCCGCAAACACAAACTGACCACTCTCCAGGCCAACTGATCCGGCTACATCGGACGCACCATGTCCGCGTGGGACCAATGGGCCCTCGGGCCGTACATAACGCAAAACCTGCTCCTGCTGATCGCGCCCGCCTTCGCCGCCGCCTCCATCTACATGGTGCTCGGGCTTATCATCCTCCGCACCGACGGCGAGCGCCACGCGCTCATCGGCAAGAGATGGCTGACCAAGGTCTTCGTGACGGGTGACGTCGTATCGCTGCTCCCGCATGCAGTCCGGCGGCGGCGGCTACATGGCGAAGGGGACCCTCGCGGCGATGCGCGCGGGCGAGAGGATAGATCGTCGTGTTCGGCCTCTTCGTGCAGTTGCTGTTCTTCGGCTTCTTCGTGGCGGTGAGGTCGGTGTTTACGGTCATTGAATATGTCTCGGGAAATGATGGGTTTTTGCTCAGGAATGAGGTGTTCCTGTACGTCTTCGATGCGTGCTTTATGCTGGCGTTGACCTCGGCCGTAGTAGGAATACCAAAAAGGTCCAATGGAGTGGGCTATTCAGCTCCAGCTTCGACTCTCACGGAAGACGATGAGCGAGCCCTGCAGGCGCGGGAGGGCCCGCCCGGTAGACTAGTGACTGCCTATTTGGGAACTTGCGCCATCCGACGTCTACGACACCTCACCAACTTTTAATTTAGACCTTTCCTTATGTTGCAGCGGAGCTGCTGGAAGAAATTTAGACATCGTACCAATATTCGCTGTCTACTGCTCGTAGTCGCTACTATTGCTAGCCGCGGCACTCGCTGCCGACGGTACTCGCTGCTGGCGATCCCTTACTCGCTACTGCCTGTACAGGCTGCTGCCGGTACTAGCTATTCGCTGCCGATGGAGTTCTACTCGTCGCTGCTGGAGCTCGTCGCTGCTGGCTGCGGGCTTTGCCGTCATCTACTCTCTGTGCATACATTCTCTGCATGGAGGTCCTCCACTGTTTTACAGCGCAGTTCTACTGTTTATAGCTAGGTTTAGAGAACTTTCCGAGCCCCTTTTCTTTTGTAGAAGTGACCTTGTCGCTCTTTTTGTTACGTATGGCTCCACTGCAGCTATTCAAATCTACCTTCGCTGGCTTCAGCGGATTTCTGATTGAGACTGTCAACGAGGAATTCTCGTCAACAATACTACAATCTTTTGAGTACAACCGCAATACTGCACAACTGTCATAATGGAGTTCGGAGTATGCCCGGCAACGAGCTGGTTGCCCAAAGGCGAACCATCGTGGCTTCTTCGCCAGCGCAACTGAGGCAGGTGTACCTCGCTCTCCTGCAACAGTGAAGCGCAATGAGGGCTGGGTGCAGACTGCTGTTCACAGCAGCCTACCAATTGAGTGTAGGCAGCTTCTGCCGCAATCGTAGGACTTCTCGTAACCAGCCGCGGGCTTTTGACGAATTTACGACGTTTCCAGCTCCGATTTCGAACGGTTTTTTTTTTTTTTTTTTTTTTTTTTGGTCACCATCATGTCGCCTCCCCGCCAGTTCCGCGACGGCGTTGGCCGTCTTCTTGCCGCCCTGTTGAACGGGACTCCCCCGGCTGTCCACAGGCTGTTGTTTGGGACGCCGTCTGGTCAGCGTACGTTCCCCGGCCGCGACAAAGACGCGAAGATTGGCTGTCGTCTCGATTGGGACAGTCGAATTCGCCGAGATGGCCGCTGGCCAGAACTACGAGGCCGCCTTGGCCGACCTGCGCCATCAGTTGATGGCAAACTACCTGACGAAAGCTGGGCCCTTTCTGGGCAAGACTCCGGCCGCCTCTGAGCCCGATGCCAAGGGCAAGAAGGGCAAGAAGGAGAAGAAGGGCAAGAAGGAGAAGAAGGGCAAGAAGCCCGGAACATCATTGTCTTTCTCTCCCGAACGCAGCGGGATCTCTTGAGGCATCATCAAGGAGATAAAAATACGACAGTTTCCATCCGGCACCGCCGTCAGCATCGCATCATACCAGCATTTTTACCCCTACGTGTGTCCGCACCTTGACGTGGTGTAGGGGCTCAGGGTCCTTCATCGGGACCTGACCAAGACGGACACGGGTATGATGCGATGACGACAACGGCGACGATGACATAATCTTGGGAATTCGCTCTGTGGAACAGTACGCTACGAGCTCAACGACTCGGACCTCTTCTAATCCTCGGGGATTCGGAATACTTCAGCCTGCCAGTCTTCGCGGCAACTACTCCTCCACATCACAGCAAGGCTCCGTGCTGGTCGGCGCCGCGGCCGCGCTCTCCCACCAAACAACCATCTCACCTAGCCGTTTCGGGCTGGGCGGCACGGAGAAGTTGACGACTCTCAACACGGCCATTACGCTGTGCAACCCGACGGCAGACGCGGTGACGTATACGCTCGGCCACACGGCCGCCAATGGCATGGCCTTCTTCAGACACGGTCACCGTCCCCGCCGGCGGCTCCGCCTCCATCCCCATCACCGTCGGCCCGCCTACCGGCCTCAACCCGAAGGGAATCCCTACGTCTTCATCCACAGACAGTCATGCAAGCAGCCAGAAAGGTGTCTGTACTCCATCGGGAAGTGATGGCCCATCACTCACAGACCATTTTGCCTCGGACACCTTGCCTACCGAGCCTGGATTTGACCAGCAGCCAGTCGCCAACCCTCCGGCAGGAAAAAAACACCATCGTTCATGATGAAGGGAGCGCTACAAGGTCCAAGGAGCTTGCTATCAACGAAACCCTGGACCAAACCAAGATGGCAAATATCCAGGATTCTGAGCGTCTCAGCGAGCCATTGGCCGGTGTTGGTAGGAGCAATCGACCAGGGGGGGTTTTCACTGCTTCTTCCGCTCAGCGATACGACCGACACACCACCTCCTCACCACGGACCCGCACCATCACCGGTCGCGCAACCATATCGATCTCGGGCACTGGTTTCGGTTTGGGTAAACAGCCATACTTATAACCTTGTATCGTCGCATGGATTGGAACTGATAGACCTGATGTCATCCATGCGAACCCCCCTCAGCGAAGCGAAGCGTAGGCGATGTCGCTGCTGGTGGCGGTATCCGCTCGCTGCTGGTGGTTGGCCGTATTCGCTCGCCGCCGCTGGTACTGTTCGCTCGCCGCCGCCGCTGGTGGTGCTGTTCGCTCGCCGCCGCTACTGCTGGTGATATTCGCTCGCCGTCGCTGCTGGTGGTGGTATTCGAAGAGTTAGGAAGGTACGCGAACGCGTCGACGCGAGAATGCGAGATCACGTTACCCTGAAAATGAATCTGACCAATGAATGGCCGAGGATTCTATCAAGGCCCCTGCCCTCCGACCAATAGAATCTAATAGCGATTCCGAGGTTTTACCGATGGCCCCAATCTTGAACGTAATACCCAGCTACGCTACGGTCGGCGCACCTGCCTCGCTTCGCTGAGGATTACCACAATCATTCGAAGCTTCTCTCAACTCTTTGAGGAGTGTGCCGACAGTGGAATGGGAGAATGGTCTGGAAGGGTCTGTTGGTCTCAGTGCAAACATGGCAGGCCCGAGGACGTACGCTTCGTGATTACCCGACCACGGCTGTGTAGCACCACCAGATTTCCCTTTCCAAGGGGAAGTGCACGGAGAGATGCATTCCCAGTCTGTTTTCGGCCTCGACGGTGTCGACTGGAGTAGCTGGCTGGATGATGATGCAGCCATCAACGCATTGGTCAACGACTTTTCGAAGGCGAACGACGGCACTGCACAGGATGTCTCGATAGACCACGGACCCGGCGGTACATCGCAAGGCAATGTGTAAGGTCGTCAAGCCCGAGGTCCGACCGGGCAGTTTGAGCAGTCTGGAGATTCTGCAATGGAGGATTACGAGAGATAGGGCGCTGATAGACTGTTTCCTAACATCTCCTTCCATGTCCGCACGGCAAATGACCCTCTTCATCACAACCTCTCGTTGTGCCAAGAGGCACCCAGAACGGAGACTGAGAAGAGGGGGAAGAAAGCCATGCTCTTTTTGTGTTTCGCTTTTGGGGACTTGTATGACCGAGCGGCTGCTTTTGCAACAGATTGCCATCCCGGCTTAGATAATCCCCTTTTGTTCCCCAATGATGAGTCTCTTGAACAAGTAGCGTGACTGATCCTGTCACGGTCAGGACCCAACACGCTCAGCTATGCCGTACTTGTGCTCGTGCAACGGTCAATATCAAGTATAACGTTTCATCCATTTAGCTTTTGTCCCAAGATCCGGGTATCCCAATCCCCTTCCCCCACCAACAGCACCATGTACACACTTACCAAGCCCTCCTCCTGCCAAACACCCTCAGCCTCTTCACACCACCATCCGGGATGATAACCAGCTTGACGTGCGAGTACGCCTTGACGGCCACCTCCTTCAGATCCGCCGCCTCAAACTCATGCTCCTCGTCCGGCCTGGCCGGCGTCGGCTCCAGAATCTCGACCCAGCCCGCATCATCATGGGCGGGATCGTGATTGCCAAACTCGCCGGCAAACAGCTGAAACTCCTTGGGGAAGTTGCCGCGGAAATGCGCGGTATCGACGACCACCTTATCGATCTCGCCCGGCGTGCCCAACCGCACGACGACCCAATCGACGTGCTCGCCGCGCGTGCGCTTCGTCTCCCAGCCGTCGCCCATGTCGTGGCCGCGGCCGGGCAGCAGCAGGTTGTCCTTGGTCCCAAAGTGCTGGTCGGAGCAGCTGACGGCGCGGCCGCCGTTCTTCGCGGCCGCGAGGTCGAACGTGTCGTCGGCGCCCTCGGGGAAGACGGGGACGGGCACGCCGTACGCGCGGAAGCGGGCGATGCCGCCGTCGGGGAACATCTGCAGGCGGACGTGCGTGTACTGCTTGTCCGTCTCCTTCTCGAGGCGCCAGGCCTGGCGGGTGCTGGGGCCGCACTCCTGGCGCGGCAGCACCGTCTCCCACCCCCCGAAATCGGGATCCGTGACCATCTCGTCCGCGCGCTCGTTGGTGCCGCCGAAGAAGGCCTGCACCGCGATCTCGGGCGCGTGGTTGCCGCTGAAGTGCGCCGTGTCCACCTCGAACCCCCGGAACTTGCCCGACGCCACCCCCAGCTTGATGACGACGTAGTCGAACTCGCCCGGGTTGTGCCGCCGCGTCTCCCACCCGTCGTACCACGCGCCCGCGTGCGTGAAGACGCCCGGCTTGCGGATCGGCGCCGTCGGCGTCGTAAGGTTGCTGGCCGCCGCGAACCATTCGTCCGAGACGGCGAGGATTTCGGAGCCGAGCGGCTTGGAGATGAGGTCTGTGGGTGGGGGAAGGCGACGACGGTTAGAGAACGTGGCTTCTTGCGAAAGGGGCGGAGGAGGGCCGGGGCTGAGGGAAGACTTGGGGAGTGAGCGGCGTACCAATGCTGTTGCCCGAGAAGGCCGTGTCGAGCTCCTCGACAGCGAGCTTGTGGATCGGCTCATTCGACGAGAAACCGAACATCTTGAAAGCGTTTACGACAAGGACAATTGGGAGGGAAGAAGGATATAGACTGTGTTTGGAAGCTCCGGTGGGGCAAAGCTTCAAGGGTCTTTGGGAGGTTGACCGCGGGGCGGAGTCTGTTCTTGGAAGAGAAAGAGGAAGAAGAACGAAGGAACCAAAGGAGTAGGGAACGGAAGGGATTGATATAACGATAACGAATTGTAGAAGAAGGGTCCCGCGCGCGGCGTGTGGCCCAGGCTTTCCGATGGCGGGGCAGCAGCTAACCCTCGCTACTGGGCCGTCCCTTCACCGCTCGGCCCCCGCCGACCCTTAGGAACAGCCCGCGCCCAGTGCCCGCCGGTCTCCCCGACGACTTGCCCCCCTCGGCTCGTTCGTGCCGTGCGGTCAGCGCCAGGGCAGAGGGAGGGAACGAAGCCACACCGTACCGCACTGTCCGGCGAGCATGACGTGACCGTGAGGGCTGATTGTGCGGTGTCGAGTTGTTCGTGCTGCGCTGAGCCTTTTCACGGGCGCTTTTTTGGCCCTGCGCGCCGAACACATGAAGCGCTGAGAGGCCCGCGCGCCCGTCCCGACATTGTCCATGCTCGATCCAATCGAGTAATACTTACTCCACGGCCCCGGATAACGACTGCTGCGCCCTGCAACCAAAAAAGCCCTGCGCCTCCCGCCAGACCGTAAATCCTCAGCCCCGCGTGGGCCCTCGACACGCAAATCCGTCGGCGGACAAGTCCGTGAGTTGGGGGAGATAACGATATCATTATTACTCTCGGTCTTCCGAGAGCGGCGAAGACTAACACGAGCTACCATCCGTCTATCCCGATGGTTCGTAGTAATGCCGTTGTTGCCGATGGAAAACATAAAGAATGCGAGTACTCCAGCCTTGACCCATTCAACCCCGAAACGAAGTGCGCTGTTGCCGTTGCCGTCATGCTGCCTTGTCCGCGCCTCCGACGGGTGCTGCCGTCCAGCCGTCCAGTCCTCCGACCCCAACTCCCTTCTATGAAATCTAGACAACCCCGTACACCCTAGGAGAAAAATCGAAACCATTAGCTGCGCTCCTTCCACGGAGTATTGCAAAACGCAGTACCAGAATGACTGGATAGGTGCGCAATCAAATGGTCGCAGTATATACCAACAGGGGAAAGGAGAAGTATAAACAGATCCAAAGACTGTGTACACGCTAGAGGAATTGCATGTTCAGGTACCTTTTACAGATGAAGAAGCATGTGATGCCGAACATGATGAGGAAGGCCGTGATTCCCCAGAACCAGTAGAGGTTCTCCACCTCCTGGCCGGGCACTTGGACGTTCATACCCCACATGCCCGTGATGATGTTCATTGGCAGGACGATCGTGCCCAGAACCGTCAGCTTGCCGAGCACGTCGTTCGTCTGCTCCGCTCGCTCGTTCATTCGGATGTTGATCTGCGCAAGGTAGTTGCCGTGCGCACGTGAAAGGAGGCTGCCGGGGTTAGTCCTCTTTACCGATCCACTTCGTTGGAAACTCACCTCTCGTAGTGACTCAGGTTGCCAGTCATCGTGATGATGTGGTCCTGAATGTCGCCCAGATACAGTCCGATCTCCGTCTTGGGCGCAACCTCCCATTGCTCGTTGCATCTCTTGGCGAATCCCTTGATGACATCCGCCTTGTTGCCTAGCAGCCTGTACAAGGCCATCACCTTCTTTCTTGTCTCTCCGACTCTTCGAAGCATATTGCCACCGGATTCGCCGGCTGTCCCATCACCACACTCGGACTGCTTCTCATCCGCGAACTCTCGGATCATCTTTTTCAACTTGCTGCTGTCGCCATCAGGCATCGGCCCTGACGAGTGCATCCTGAGAATATGATCGTCAATGTCGTCGACCTCATCTTCAATGCCCTGGATTAGTGGCGCGTAGACATCAGTGATATCATCGATGATCGCGTACGCAATCCAGTCAGAGCTCAAAATCAAGTAGTCGCGCAGCTGGCGGATGCGACGGCGGACGTTGGCCATGTGGGGAGTCATGGAGAAGTGAATCTGGCCCAAGTCAGTGCCATCCGTTGACAAGCTTTGAAATGGTGTGCAATACTTACGCTGATGACTCCTTCCCTGAAAACGATGAAATAGATGTTCACCGGCTCCAGGTAATTCTCGCTGTTGGTGTCCTGCTCGAAAGTACGATAGTTCACAAAGTAATAGTTGTGAAACAATTCGACCTTCTCGCGTTGCTCCTGCATCATCACGTCCTCGTGAGTGAGAGGATGGATGCCAAATGCTCGAGTGAGAGCCTTCATTTCGCCTTCTGTGGGAGACAGCACATCGAGCCAGAACACGGGCCTCGCGCCGTAGCGTTTCTCCTTCGGCTTTCTTGGGTAGGATTGCGTGGGGGTCCCTTCACCCGTGTTCTCGCCTGATGAGTCTGCTCTTGGGTTGCTGAATCGCGAAGCCCGCGAAGCTTGCCTTGACATTTCCGATCCAAGCATCGGCGACGTTGCGAGCTTCCTGTTCGAACCGTTGGCATGATGTGGGGCATCTTCCTCCTCCTCGTCAGAACTATCGTCGGAGAGAACGGGAGGTTCTGGGATGAAGAGATCGCGGAAGCTTTGGCCCTCTTGCAAAAGCTCGGACAGAGTATGACTGTGCAGAGTACTCTGGAACTCCTCATTGAAATATGTGAACCTGAAGGGGGCATCGTCATCCTCGCGGTGCCATGCTCTCTTCTGCGGACGAAGCCGGCCATCGACGAGAAGCGGCTCGCTGACCTTACGGGCTCGTATTCCTTCAATAGTGCGTTGCTCCTTCTCTTGCGCGGCCCACTCCTCAAGCGCCGAGATGTTTGGCCACGCCTTCTTTCTCCTCCTGCGGGACCGCGTGGGGCCTTCAGTCATGTGCGCGTACTCTTCCCGGCCGATATCCGACATCATATCCTGCGGGAAACACACGTCCCGCTCGGCCGGGTGCACGTCCAGGCGACTAGACCCATTCCTTGGAGATCCCGGAGACAAGCCTTGGGGGCTGCGCACTGCACTCTCGTCGTCAATCTCGATGAGCACATCTCGCGACAGCGGGCCAGGCTCCCGATCCGAACCACGTGACCTCTGCCGGTCGAGTTCACCGGTGAGCATGACATCGTCGAATCCCATGTCCGACTCTAGCCGAGGGCTGCCTGGCACCGAGGGCGGATTGTTGACATCGTAGTCGTCTTGTCTCTGCTGGTTCGTGCCCGGTCGAGAACCAGCCCTCTTGCGCTTGCTGGAGCCGCCGGACGAGACACTTGATCTGCGGCGCATGCGATCGGCGAAGCGAATCACAGGAGAGCCGATGGACGACAAGCCCCCGTATCCGCCAAACCTCGGGTTGTCTCTGTTCACGGACGCCCCCATCAATGGTGTCTGGTCGTCTGCATCTTCGTCCCCGTTCCCCGCTCTTTCTGTTCGCGACAGCTTGGTGCGAGATCCCTCGGAGCGTTTGTTTGCTGTTGGGAAAGGGAAGGCAGTCGATGGACGGTGGCCGGGCGAGGATCGGTTGTAAGGCTGGTTGGAGCGTGGGCTGTAGAAGCCGCTTTGCATGATGCTGTGTCGGCGGGCCTGAAGAGGGCCTTGGTCGCTGGGGTCGGTGTCAGCTGTCATGCGCAGAAGGCAGTTGTTGGGCCTGTCTCCTACCGGTGATCGAGTAGCGCCTCGCTCTCCAGGCTAGTGTTGCTGCCTTTGTTGCGCAGGCGGTAGAAGCTGCTGCGTAGAGCCTCCTCGCTCGTCACATCGGCCAAGCTAGGGCGATCGGGGCCCAGGTCTGACGGTACATCGGTATGCTCTTCCGACGGTGGTGCGGCGAACGACTGACGTCTCCTCCTCTTCTTGCCACCGCGGTGCTTTCGTTTCTTGGTGGAGCCGTTCGGCGTGCGGGACGAGTCGTGTTCTTGTTGCGCGGTGGCCGGCTGAGCCATGACGGAGCTAATTGAGGGTTGAGCCGGCGCAGCGCTACCGCGAGGTGCCGTGGGAGCGGTGGAGGATTCGCCGGGGTGGTCGCGCGACGCCATTGCTGCGGAGTCGCGGAAGCGGAGACGGTGCGGTGAGGTGAGAGAGTGGCCTAGAGAGACAGCATGCCAGAGGATAGCAGTGCAGGATAAGGGATGGGGAGTTGGGGGTTGAGAACAGGGTGCGCAGGGTGGTGGAGGACGAGAGCCGGCAGCCGCAGGTCAGAGAACGCACCCCGGCCAGGGTTGACGTAGTTGGAACTGGCTGCGGTCTGGCCCGAGCGAGTCGATGATCGCCGCGATGCGCACTCCAGACTGACCCCCGGCTGAAATCGACACGCGATTGGGATGCAGAGTTTTCCGGCGACAAAGAAGTCGTCTGCGCGGCGACGCAAGGAGGCGGGTGTCTTTGAGCGTGTTTCAGCCCGGGCAGGCTGCAAATCTCAGCTCGCGCGCTCCGCTGCCGTGTCGCTTGGAGCGATGCACTCCGCTCTGCTTGTCTCAGGCGACAGCTATGCCGTCAAGCCCTCGCTTGTCTGGCTGTCCTAGCTGCAACAGGGCAAAGTCCGCAGCTCAGACCAGGAAAGATTTGCACCATCCGCGCCTCACGTCATTGGAGCGCCATTGCACAGCAGAGTTATCGAAATCTCGATTTGATCTATCGTCTTGGTCGTCTATCAAGTTGCCGTGGCAGCGCGCCAGTCTACGCGCGGAATGCCATGGCAAGGTCGTTCCGGTCGAGCTACCATTCCGGGGCCCGCGACCCGAACAATCCTGGAGAGGGATTATGCTGGGGCCTCGGCGAGCAGCGGCCTCCTCTCCTGCGCATCCACTTCGTCTCGCGGCACACTAGACGCATGGTAAGCTGACGGATACAGGCGGCTGCGGAGACATATGCACTTACGGGACAGCCACAAAGCCAATGAAGGCGAGCATGTAGAAGCATCCGAGGAACGCAAGGATCCACTCGAAGATGCCAGCAAGCCGCCAATGCCCTGTGTACATGAAGCCGGTGAAAACGAGGCCCATCACCACCTCCAAGAAGACGATGAAGGCGCTAAATGCGCAGCTGGTGCGTGGTTCAGTACTGCGTGGAAGACTGCATTTGAGGCAGACCTACTAGAATCTCAGTTCCCGGAATTTGGAAGGCCGCACTGTCTGGTCAAAGTATACAATTGTCGTGGTAAGAGCCGAAAGGGCCAGCCCAGAGAAGCAAATCAACAGCAGAATGTGATGCTCTTGGTGATAGCGGAAAGTATCCATGATGGCCAGCATAATGAGGCCCACGCCGGCTACTACGCCGGATATCATGGCCACCACCGAAAGGCACTTTCTATGCCACAGGTCGTCGATGCCATACATGCGGTGGTCTAGAAGCAAGTCTTAGATACTCTGGGCTCTGCTCTGCTCAACAATAACAGAAGACTGACCATAGCGCGCAAAGTGCACGGAGCAGACGGTGCCGATAAAGGCAAACGCGGTAACGGAGGCGCCAATCAGGAAAAACGGCTTCAGCATGAAAGCAGCGATGTCAGAGATGAATCTGGTGGCACCCGATTAGGCTCGACGCTCCAAACAAGCGCCTCGAACTTACGCGACATAGGGATTCGACTGGCCCGGGTATCTGGGCGTGCCTTTGGCGACCCATGTTACAAGCAAAACGAAGAGAGTGGTGAACCAGGTCACGCCGGAAATCAGAGGCAACACCCAAAGCCGATGCAAAGGGAAAACGACAGCCATGCTCACTCCACACGCGCGCAACGACGCTGAGGCGGGGGAATCAGGAGGGAAAATGCGGTCGAAACGTTGGGGGTGATACAGCAGTTAAAGACGCCCACGAGCACCAAGGCGCAGCGGGTCAGATGGCCGACGATCGATTGCCGATGCAAGCGCGCACATCGCCCGATGATGAAGATATAGTCACCGCCAGAATGCAGAAGTCAAGTCGCAGCGAGCCTGCTTCTATCTACAACGCTGCAGGCCAGCATAGAGAAGTAGCTACAACGTACCCATCTCTTATTACTCCATGTGAAAGCATCACGGACGCGGCAACGGCATCTCGACGACCCGACCGCACGTCCCGATGGATCTCGATGACGCAAGACTGACTCGTCGGTCACCTCCGATGTCCCCGCCTGCCCTGACAGGGATTTTCGGCTTTCCAAGTTCCCACGCATGGACCCTCTAGAAAACCACCACCACCACCACCAAGCATGCCGACGGGTTTCCCGGTGGGATGAGTGAAGAGCAACCCCCTTTTTGTGTCAGCTCGGGCTTCCGACCATTTCCACCGCGCACCATGACCTCGGCGCCCGAAAGCGACGGAGCCCCGAGCGGACACAGAAAGAAAGAGCGTCGTCGCGTTGATTGGTAATCCGCGATGGCATAATAGCAAACGAGTGCCACCACGGAATTCCGCGCTTCCGTATCGCATTTTCCGAAGCCTCGCGAGCCTCATAACCACCATACACACCTGCTAACCCTCACTAACACCACCGCCAACCCATCCCCAAGCTCCACGAACAACCAGCAACCGTGGCTCTCCGTCGCGCAATGACGCACTTCAACATCGACATCGTCTCCGACACGGTGTGCCCGTGGTGCTACGTCGGCAAGAAGCGCCTCGAGCGGGCCATGGCGCAGCACCAGCAAACGCACCCGGGCGACACCTTCTCGACGACGTGGTACCCGTGCGTGTCTCGTCTCGTCTCGTCGCGTCCAACCGTCCAACCGTTCCCCCATTCGCCGCCAAGCTAACACCACCACCGCTTCACAGCTTCTACCTCGACCCCACGGCGCCCGTCCCCGGCGAGGACAAGCAGCAGCGCTACGCGCGCCGCTTCGGCGCCGAGCGCACCGCGCTGATGCAGGCGCGCCTCGCGCAGATCGGCGCCGCCGAGGGCATCCGCTTCGCGTTCGGCGGCCGCACCGGCAACACGCGCGACTCGCACCGGCTGGTCCAGCTCGGCAAGCAGCAGACGTCGTCGTCGTCGGCCGCCGCGCTGCAGACGCGCGTCATCGAGGAGCTGTTTGCGGCGTACTTTGAGCACGAGCAGGACATCACGGACCGCGGGGTGCTGAAGGAGGCGGGGGTCCGGGCGGGGCTGGACGAGGGGGTGGTGGAGAGGTGGTTAGCGGAGGGGAAGGGCGGGGACGAGGTGGATAGGGAGGTGGAAAGCGCGCGGAAGAGGTTCATTTCGGGCGTGCCGCATTTTACGGTGAATGGGCGGTGGGAGATTGGCGGGGCGGAGGACGCGGAGGCGTTTTTAGAGGTGTTTGCGGAGGTGAAGAGGGCGCAGGGCTGAGTAGTGGCGGAATCGGTACACGGGGAGAGGAAGAGAGAGAGGGAAAGAATCGTAGTTCGAATTCGTCAGAAGTGTGAGTTATATTCGTCAAACCGTCTACTCCACCAGGCATCATCATTATCGTCCAAACCAACCGCGCAATCATTCCACTTGGCCCTCATCAGTCGTTCATCGCAGACGCATTATGACACAACCTTCTCCTGCCCGTTCCCGTTCCGTTCAGGGGAGCTGCTGTGGTGCAACGCCTCCTTCAGCAGCCCCCTCTGCCTCAGGTCCTCCATTCTCTGGCGCTCCTTGGTCTCCTCGTGTTTCAGGTAGATCTGCCACCAGGCCAGGAAGAGCAACATGCCTACAGAATACGATGCTTTCGTGTCAGTTCGATAAGAACCGCGTCTCGGGAGAGAAGCAGCAGCAGCCCGTCTAACTTACCCAAGATCATGACCCCGATTCCGCCGAACATGACGCCTATCTCGTGGCCGATCGAGGGGGGAGGCACGTAGACGATGCCTTCCTCGCCGCCACCGCCACTCGCGCGCTTGAAGATGCTGCCGATGTTGCGGATGTCCATGATGGCGATGGTTGTTGTTGTCGTCGTACTGGTTGCAAGACTTGGATGTGTTTTTCTAGGGAAGAGGTCGAAAATCCACTTTTTTCTGGTCGACAGAGGTAAGGCTGGCTGGGAGAAAGGCCCTCGGTCGATTCCCGAGGGAGTGTGCAGACGGACAGACGATGTGGAGAAGCGACAACGGCAGAGATGATCCAGCCCCACGGATGATCCAGGTCACGGCCCGCTTCCGCAAGAGGGGCAAGAGAGCAAAAAGAGTCGTATTATTCGAAACCAAGCTCTCCTCTGGGCGCGGGCTCTACCTAGCACGGGTCCTGTACATATATATGCCTGCGCTGCGCGGCCCCCGCCGTCATCAGGCCTCAGAGGGAGAGCGTGATTGCGGCACAGACGCGCTTGGCTGACGTGGGGAAAACGAGTCCAAGCGTCTTGGGAGCTTGCGCTGCCTGGCAGTGACACGTTATCGTCGTGCGCGGGACGGGTCTCGGCGGAGGTCTCGGCGGGCGGGGGCGGAGCCTTGGCCTCGTTGCGAGTTTTCGATCACCCCCAGATCATCGGCCTTTTGGCCCCATGGCCGTTGCCCGGAGGCGTTGCCTTGGGGTGGAGCTGCGTGCTTGGCGCCATGGAGGGATTGGGATGCTTACACGCGGTCGATGTTGAAGAGGCGGAGCGTGGGCGACGGTGAGTGGATGTATGTAGTCGGCATATTTTTCTCTAGTAGCTGCAATTGCACCTCTCCCTGGTTGAACGGTTTCCCTCCTGCATAATTTCCTAAGCTTTGACTGGCGCACCTGTGGCTAGTCCATCGGGCTATCATCAACCCCCTTGCTGATCGGATCCCATCATCGCACTTGCATATACTCGCTTGTCGCGACGGCTACAGAGACTCCTACCGTTTCATGGTTCGCGAAAGACGTGTAAATAACCGACACAAAAATCTACCAGGAGTCGAGGAAAGCATCAGGATTGTTTCAACTAATTGAAGTGAGACCAAACAAACAATTCTGTTGTGAGCCGAGTCGGGGAAGGCTGAGATGCTTCGTAAGGAGGTCTGGGAAGAAGATTGTTCAAGCTTGGGATGCGGCAAGCAAGCGTCGACCGACCGGATGGCGCACCGTCGAGCCGGCTGCTCCATCGGGAGCCAGGCTTATTAGCATCTGCCAAGGCTGCCTATGGACGTGTTATGGCCATGTGTTGGCAAGGATAGACCGAAAAGCGAGAAAAGGTGGCCAATCTTGTGGCAGTGGAAGAATTCCGCGGTGCAGCGGCTGACAAAGCGATGCGCGAGACCGAGCGAGCCGGAGACGCCATTACCCGACGTCTTCGCATCACATCAGCAGAGCTTCGTTCTAATAGGTACGCTCGCGCAGAGCAGCGGCTATATAGGGCAGCCCGTAGGCCAGGGTTGCATCGTTAGCCCTACTTTTGCTTTGACTTCCATCAGAGTGTAAGCTATCCGTGCTTGCGCGGGTCATCATGTCGGACCCGAGTCTCTACACCTACCCTTCGCCCCTTGAGGGTTGGGAGAATCTGCCTCCTCTGCCGAAGTAAGTCACTTACTCCTGCTACGACACTTGCCGTTCCTCTCCGAGCGTATCCCAATACACCTGCGATCCCATCCAAGAGCCCCACAAGCGCAAGAGCGGGGTAAATCGTTGCCTCTTTACCCCGATTCCCGCGTCACTTCAGCGGCAACGAAATAAACCCACACATCTCCCTTCACCCTCTCCCTCCATCTCCTCCAACCACCCAAACTAACGCCCCCCACCCCCACCCCGCAGCGACCTTGCCGCCGACGGCAAATCCTTCACCAATCCGCCCTCGACGACGGGCAAGTCGGCCGCATACAGCGCCTTCCCTTCGCCGATAACCAACGGGGCGCGGGGCGGCTTCGACGTGCACGTCTACTACCTGCAGACGGACGCGTCGCAGGTCGCCTTCGCGACGGCGCTGTGGGAGCGCGTCCGCCGCGAGTTCCCCGAGCTGCGCATCTACCGGCTGTGGGACCGGCCCATCGGCCCGCACGTGACGGCCATGTTCGAGGTCAACCTGTTCACCCCCGAGCAGTTCGGCGCCTTCGTGCCGTGGCTGGTCGTCAACCGCGGCCCGCTGTCGGCCCTGCTGCACCCGAACACCGGCGACGATGTGAGGGACCATTCGCAGCGCGCCACGTGGTTGGGGGAGCGGCTGCCGTTGAATCTGGCGCCGTTGAGGAGGATGGTGGAGGCGAAGAGGCAGAAGGAAGAGCAGGAGCAGGCAAAGGTGTGATTGGGGCGGGAAGGGTGAAGGGAGAGGTCTGATGGGAGTTGGTTGGGCGAGAGCGAAGGTCTGAGATGAGCGTTTTTTTTTTTTTTTTTCCATTATATTGGCATCTAGAACGCTTTCCATTTTCGAAGGAGTTTTGACCGGGAGATAAGCTACAATCTATTTTGCTCGAGAAGGAAATCATCAGCCGCTTAGGCGAATACCATACGCATGAAAAGCCTAAGAGAACTTTAGAGGTCATTGTATTTGCGATGCCCTCGTTTAGCCAAGCTCCATAGATAGAGCTTGAGTGTTTTGGGAAGTCATCAGAATTACCCGCATGTTCGTACTGAACTCTCTCCACGAGTCTTGTTCGATTACGCATCCTTCATGACGACGTCCCCACCCTCATTGGCGCCGTTGGCCTTCTCTGACTCCTCCTGCGGACGAGCCATCCACCCGAAGAGCGTCCACAAGCCCCTCGTGGCTTCGATGCGGTCCTCCGTGTTGAAGAAATCATACCAGCGCGTGCGGCGGAGTACCGGTCGACACCAGTTCTCATCAGCCGGAAGCGGCGATGGCAGCTCACCTGTCTCGAGACATAAGATGTATGCTGGATGGACGCGCAGATGGAGCAGAGCCATGTGCGTGTTTACGGAGGAGACGCTGAAGACCTGCGACGGCATTAACAATCCAGTGCAACCAAGAAAGTGAAATGAGCCAGGAACTTACATCATCCCATTCCGAGCTCCTGTCTTTCCCAATGGCCTCGTACTCCACCTTGGGATCCCAGTACCCAACACCAGGCCTAAGCTCCGCCCAAACTTCAGCCGCCGACTTCTTCTTCGTGGGTCTCCTGCTGCTGCGGCTGGGCTTCTCTTCCTTCTCCGGCTTGGGCGCCGAGTCGCCGCTATCTTCTCCGCGAAGCTCGCCAACCTCGCCGCCCTTGCCGCCTCCCCACCTGGGGACGGTGGTCCACCACTTACCCTCACCAGGCTTCGTCTCGGTGCGACCCTCGCGCGTCCTCTCCTGTGCGATGTGCAACAACGAGCCGATCTCACGCATGATGTCCAGCAGCGCCTCCTGCTGTCCGTCGACACCTCTCGCAGCCTTGCCATCGCCCCCACCACTACCGTCGCTGCCGAAGTCGACGTAGTCGGCGACACGCATCCCAGCGACGGGTCCGTGGACGAAGCCCTGGCGCGCCTTGATGCGGTCGGTGCTGCCGCGCCAGACGGCGGCGCTGACGCGCACGGGGACGCGCAGGTTGCGGATCTGCAGCGCGGGCGGCCGGCGGTGCGGCGCAATGTTCATGCCGAAGCACCACGCCACCGGCTCGACGAAGGAGCGCGCCGTGTCGATGCGGTAGCCGTCCGGCATGCCGCTGCCCGTGCCGATGCGGAGGCCCTTGTACGTGCCGGCGGGCTTGTTGCCGTTGCCGTTGCTGGCGCCGTTGCCGGTGCCGTTGGGCACTGCTCTGGGCGGCTTGGTGACGCCCAGCTTCGCCGGCGTGGGCGCCGGGCGTTGGGCCAGGTTGATGGGCTGGGATTGGTCGCTGCTGGGCGCTGTTTCGGCGGAGGTGGATGGCGCGGTTTTGGCCTTCTTGCGAGCTACGGTCTCGTCTATGTGGGTGGCTTCGAGCCGCGTTGCTTCCTCGGACTCGACCACGTCTGACGTCTTGTCTCCGGTAGTCTCGGACGTGTCGGCGCCCTCCGTTTGGCTGGGTTCATCTTCGGCCTTGGGAGGGATGTACTCGTCTAGGCTCGTATCCCAGTAGTACGCCATGTTGTCGAGACCCTCCCAGAACTTTCGGTAGTGGGCCAGACGCGGCGGCTTCTTTTCCTTGTTCTGGGGAGTGCGCGTCAGCACGGAGAAAGCCTCATGGTTGTCGAGTAGCAGCTCCTTGAGGCGGATGGCGAAATCCTCCCGGCCGGGGTAAGGCCTGCCGTTGCTCAAGAGGCGCTTTGGGCCTTCTTCCTGCTGCGCCGGAGCCTGAGCAGGGGCTCCGTCGGCGGGGAGTTCAGCCCATTCTGGCGGAATCTCGTACGAGGTCACCCCAGGAAGAACGGAAAGCAAGTCCCCAATGCTGGTCTCGGGCTCCAGGGAGATGTTTAGGCCGAGGAACTGGTCAACGGTGATATCAGAGGGCTTCTTGATCCGTGCGAACTGCTGCAACAAGGCAGGAGGATCGCCGTCCTTCGTCCATGCGGCGGGCTCGCGGACCGGGGGCTGGAAGTTTGGAAACTTCACAGGCGTGGGCAGCTCAGGCGGGGCCCGCTCCTGGGTCGAATCGTGTCTCCCAGCTAGGAGAGAGCCTACTACGCGTTACTACCGAGCTCCAAGAGGCCCCTGCCCAGGCGGCGTCACGTGGAAGGGGAGCAGTGTGAGACGCAAAGAAACGAGTCAAATCTCAGCAATTGGCGACGGTGAGTGGTCGGGGAGCACAGAATGGGCGTCGCCTTGAAACCGCCAGAGGTAGCTACGGCAGCGCTGGCGAGTCAGGGCGGGGAGGCAGCATCGCGGGCAGGCGGAGGGCGGGCTGCGGCGACTGGAGTGACGGCATAGGGCACGAATGGGGCAGACGGGCGTCGGAGAGCGGTGGTGGATGATGTTGCGGTGGTGGAGGGCGTCGCACGTTGCTCTGGCGCGTAGAGAGAAGCGAGCAGCGGCGCACAGGCACGCAACGGCGCGGTGGAGGGATCAAAAGAAAGCACTGGACTTACTGCTGCCGCCGAATGCAAACATCTTAGGAGTTGACGACGGGACTGGGAGGTTTCATGCGAAACGAAGCCCACATTGCCGCGACGGATGCGAGGAGATGCGGCGCAGCGTGGACAGCACGACGTTGCGCACCGTCGGCTGATTATCCGGATGGGTCAGCGTTGCGGCGCGTCTGCAGGTGGGTCGCGCCCAAAACAGGCACCTTGCAAGCCGAGCATCAGACAACACTAGCCAGGCACCGCGGCTTAGCCCAGCGCCAATCCTCGCGCCCCCGCCTCGTACCTCGCACCAGCACCAGCACCCCGCCGGCCCGCCGCCGCCGCCGAGAGCCACTGGAGTCGCAGTCGCAGTCACCACGCCCTCGACCCGCGCGGCAGCCGTGCAGCTCCTCAAACACCCGGCGATCGCGCCCCGGCCCAGATGGCCTCATGACCGCCATCGATCGGCCAGGCTGGCGAGCCCGTTGCGGCGCATCTGAGACGATGAGCGTCCGCGCGGCGGCTGCGACCAGGGCGATTGCCTGAACGGGAGCGCATGAAACGTTGCAAGCGTCACCTCCCCCTTCGCAACCGCCAGCCACCTCCCGCCCGTGCAGCGGCCGGCCCGGGCAGACCCCAACGCTCGTTTCTGCTGATCCCGCACTGGCTCTGCCCGTTGTGTTTGCGCCCCAGCTATATCCAGCGCAGCCCCGACCACCATTTTGCCGACTTTTCCTCGCCGCCCATGCGGCTGCCGTGAACCATCACCTGCCTCGCATGCCGCAAGACCCGCGACGTTGACGTTGAGCGTCGACGCGTACCGTATGGATGGCTGAGCCGCCGAGCACCATCACCACCGTCAACGGGCGCCGGTGCACCCGCGTCCGCCGCACCTCGACCCTGCTCGCTGGAAATGTAGCTCTCCGCATTTTGTTGCCTCCCCGGACTCTGCTAACCCGCCGCAGACCTCGACCTCGCCTGCCACTTCGACCGCCGCCGCGCCAGGTACGCAGACCACCGCGGCGCCAGCGACGACGGTTCCTCCGCTGTCGTCGACCGAGGCCGCTTCTCCCGTCCCAGCACCCGCTGCCCCTTCATCCTCTGCACCGACCCAGCCGGACACGTCTCAGACTCTCGCATCTGGGCCTGCTACGTCTGCGCCTGCCCAGTCTTCCCTCGTCTCTGCTGGGCCTTCTCAGCCTTCTTCGTCCAGCTCGCCGTCGACAAACTTTGCTGTAGCTACGACGGCGACTGGACCCGTTGCCTTTATTTCTGATTCTTCTTCCTCGCTCGCAAGTTCCGCTGCTTTGAACGCACTTCCTTCTAGCACTATACCCGCCACTACCACCGCACAGAGCGGAAGTTCTGACACTTTGACCGCAGTCGTCTCAGTCGTCTCTTCATCTACCTTTCTTGTTTCGCAGCCAACCATTACTTCCGATTCTACTGCTTCTGATCTAGCCGGCGGGTCCAAAGGCTCCGGCTCCACGTCAGACGATGGCCATTCGTCCGGTCACCACAGCCATCATGGCCTTTCCCCTGGTGCTATTGCGGGCATCGCCATCGGCGTCCTCTTCAGCATTGTCGCTATTGTTGCTTTGATTGTATTCTGTCTCAAGAGGAGGAAGGAGAGAACAGGCGGACTGAATGAAAAGAGCCCAGGGGAAGGAGGCTTGGCCGGAACTCAAGCAAGGCCTCGGTCAGGTTTCGCTGCCAAATGGGCCGCCCTCACGGCGGGGATTGCTTCCATGGCAGGACTGAAGCCGTCCAATACGGATGGTGTGGCAAGAAGGACACCAGAATCACCTGCGTTTGAGCCGGTCTCACGGACTTCGTACAGCTCCGCAGGTTCCACGCGTCATTTGCGTTCGACGAGCGCTCCTGCGAACCCACCTGCGAATCGTTTTGCGGCGTTCAAGCAGAAATTCCAAAAGCCACGGAAGCCCGTCGCAGAACGGAGAGGCCGTGCAGTGTCCACCGACAGTATTCCATCATTTTATTCTCCGACGCCGCCTCAGCTGGAAGACCTGCCTGAGTCTCTTGATCCATTCAGAGATCCAATTCCCCTATCATATCACATCACCAACCCAGATGCTCCGAGCCTTTCCCCCAAGGTTCAAACACCAAGGTCGGTAATGCTCGGCCGTAATCTCGACGAACAACCAGGCCTCTTGACACCAGGCTTGGCAAATTGGCGCCAGCCAACTCCACAATTCGATTTTCCAGCAGATAGACAACCGGCAAATCCGTTCTTGGATCCAAGCAAGCGAGATTCCGTTGCACGGAGAAGCAGTCTGCCTGTTCCACCTCTAGCCAGAGTTGCCGCTCATGCCCGCACACAGAGCGGCAATGCAAAGGCTCTATCGCAAGCGCGCTCATCTTGGTACTCGGAAGACTCGGGATACGTTTCACCACACCACCCGTCGGCACACGTTCTGCCTCTTCGACCCCCAAGGAGCGATCCATTCGCAGACAATTATGAGCTGGCTGTTGATGCGCCTTCGGAGAAAGATTCCGCGAGCATCTACATCCTTCCATCTTCGCGACAAACCAGTGTGGACTCCGGGAGAAGTCCGCCAGGTCCTATTCCGCTACCAAGTGCCAGAACATCCATCTATCGCTCTCCTTGGCTCAGCCCTAGGGACAGCCCAGCAACCTCTTACAACAACCTGAGCGGGCGCAGTAGCGGAGCCAGCGGAGACGAGAGCAGACGGAGGACAGCGGCGAGCCGCGAAACGCGAGGCAAGAGTGATCCGTTCGACCTTGATCGGCCTGAAGTGCTAGCCATGACATCAACCTACGATGTGGGGAAAACTCCCGACTTGTCACGGCGTAGCAACGGGTCGGACTGGTGGAAGGAGATTATCGATGAAGGTACTGGAAGCGGCAGCGACTTCGACCACCCCAGCCACCGCGCCCATGCCTACGGGCTGGCTCGTTGAGTATTTACGCTAATCAGCCGCACCTGGAGGCGGCATATGCGGGAAAGAGTATATAACGGCCTGAAGTAAACATCATCAATTAGTGTTTTGTGCTAGCATTTGGTATTAGAATCTTGGACCTACTGCATTGAATGCGGATTGGGGAAAATGGGAGCATGGCTGCATTTATGCTGCAACGAATCTTCTTCTCTATTTTTTCTACTCTTTTCTTCTTGAGGCATACACTATCGGTAGGCTTCTGTTTAGCGTCCTGGGGGTCTTCTGTACGATTTCTTTGAAGGATGGGGTATTACAATAAGCCATTCTGGTGACATATCTAGAGAGGAAAGCCGGGTAAAATGCAGTCAACCGAAGGAAAGCGACGCAGGCATAGCCTCGCAGCATCACGAAAAGATACCACATAACCTCCGCTCTCTGGCTCACAAGAGCGGCGGATTTCCCACCATTCTTTCGCTTCCGCGATCATGTATCTTCTTCCATCGATGATCGCTGATGATGATGATCGAGGCTGCCGATGATACCGACAACCCCCGACTGCACGCACGCGCCCGTCAGCCATTATCATCACCACCAGCATGCCACCACATACATACGGCTTTTCGGATCAATGGACATCATACATATCAGCCGACACTTTTCCCCCCCTCCCAGCCCTCCCAGCCCCCCAGCCCCGGCTCCACACCATCAGCCACTGGGGCTGCGACGGGGCCGCGACACAACAGCACCCGCTAATCCGTGTGCCGTATGATGTAACGCCCGTCAAGCAGGCAGGCAGGCATGATGACCATGACGAACATGAGCCGCCGATCCACGCGTTCGCGCCGCGCCGCACCGCACCGCACCGCACCGCACCGCACCGCACCGCACCGGCCTAAATGCTTCCTACCCCCCCCCCCCCCCTTTTGTTGCCGGGAGGGGGTTATTATGATCGGCGGCCTATAAGAGGGAGGGGTGGGGCTATAGTACGGCGTACGTGCGAGAACCGAACCAGCCTAGCCCGGGGAGGGGGGGCCGGGGCGTTACAATGCAGGATACTATAAACGAGATGATGGTTTAAATTTTATTGGTCCACACCACAACGAGGGAAAGGGAAGGGAAGGGAAGGGAAGGGGAGGAGGAGGAGGAGGAGGAGGAGGAGGAGGAGGAGCAAGCAAAATGTTGATCGCTCCGTGTTGTTATTTTTATGCTGCCACCGCGCGCCCTAGTACGAATAAATGCGTACGGTCGTCTCTTTTTTTTTTTTTTTGCTGCTGCCTTTTCGTCGATCGCCGGTGGGCCCGCTGCGGCGGTGGGTTGGGTTCGCGTCGTGCGTGCGTCACTGTATGCGGCGTCGCGGGTTGTCGGTCGGCGTGTCTGGAGAGGGAATGATGAGCGGCGCCCACGCGCGCGCGAGACGGGGTGGGATGGGATGGGCGGTGATGATGTGATAAGGTTAAATAGAAGCTCGTCTGTGTCAGCCTGGTGCCGGAGGCGTGGGCAGGGGGTGCTCGGGTTCGGGTGGTGTGGTGGGCGGGCGGGCGGGCGAGCGAGCGGGGCTCGTATTGGGTGTGAATTGGGGCTGGTGGGGTTTGGGAAGGGATCGCTCGTGGGTGATAATAAAATGCTTGGTGGGTGTGTATATGCGCGGGAAATAGAGTTTCTTCTGCTCTGATGGGCAGGTTGATAAGGGCCGAAGCTTGCGTCATCGGAGATGGTTTCCTCATAGGGCGATTGGTGTGAAGTTTTCTTTCATGCGTAGAATTAGACAATGTTCGTGCAATTGTTTCAGCACTAGCGCCTTGGTGCTTAACATGGGGAATATCCCCAAAGTTAAATTAATATTTGTTCTGCCTACTAAGATATACCAATGGCTTTTATGCCTCCGCAAAAAGTTGTCTGCCCCTGAAAATAATCTAGAAAGTGTCGAAGTGTCTAGTAGCTGTGCTTGGATAGCTTAATATGATAACAAGAAGAATTTTAAATTAGAATTACGTCTATTACTTAAACCACGTAATTAATTACTTTATTAGCTATAGGAGTACAGCAGCGTGTTTGAACTCATGAACTGAATGGATTGCTCCTCGTGGGGTCATTGAGGGCAGATGGCACTACCAATATACACGCTAAACCCTTTCGGGACATATTCCGCATTCGTCTATTTACCGTGTGCTGTCGAACTCAAACACAGCGGACCGGATGTGGCGAAAGCGTATAGCGCGACGCGGAAGTTTGGGCCTGGGGTTTCGTTTGGCGATTTGGTTGTTACGGCGGGGAGGGGGAGGTTGTATACGTCGCCGGTGGCTACGGAGGTGAGGACGACGGCTTGAGAGACATTGACGGGGACGGCAGAGGGGGAGGAGGTGAGTAGGGTGGATCTGGCGGCAGGTGACCGAAATGCGTTCCGGGGGGTTTGTTTACTGATCAGAGGTCTGTGGGCAGCTTCTTCCACTGGCGGTGCGGTGCCGGGTAGTGTGACTGTCGCCGGTGTGGCTGGTGCCTTTGCCGCGGTCCTGATTCTGTGGTGGTTTGATGTCGCTATTGATTGAGTGGGACAATGAGTGGTTTTGGAAGAGATCAACGAGGCGGTACTCCTGAAGCACATCCTTATCTTCGTCGATCGTCTTTCCCTGACTTTTGCGGCTGCACTGAAGATTGGTTATCGTTGTTTACTGCCGGTTTACTTACTTTTTTTAACACCAGTTACACCACATTTCGTATTCTGCAGCTCTTTCCCATTCATACTACCGCTGCATGATGCTCCTTCAGTTTGTAAGCATGACATTACTTATATAGGCGTAGCAAATGAAGCCCGCTCCTGAACGGACAGGGTCAATCTCATCCACGCATTCATCTCTCAAGTCTCCACGACTCAAGACCAAATTTTCTTTCCAGGCAACGCTCGGACGCCACATCAGTCGAAATCCCTACCGCTCCTTACGCTGGATTCTCGGAAGAGAAGAAATTCATGGCATACCTAAGGGCGGCAATCTTCGCGACTGGTACGCTTCGAAACACTTTGGTCCGTCCCCACCCTCACCAAGGTCTCTGGCAGAGACTTGCGATTTCAACAAAAGCTCTTGAAGCGAACCGAAACCTTGAAAGAAAATGGAGAGCAAGGTGGACGAATCGCGACGGGAAAGAATTCACGCACGCCGTATCTGAACAACCATACACATCAGACCTACACCCGTTGACCCCTCTATATTGCCGCCACCTTGAAATCTCTATTCTCGACACGCTCAAAATCCTTGCGAGGGAAACACCGCATACATCTGTGAGAAACATTTGTGCCCGTAGCGTTTACGACAACCCTCTCCTAAGAGAAGCACTGGACGAGATCACCGCCACGGTCATCGGAGCAGGAGGTCTTCACGGCGAAGTTGGTGATTATCTCGAAAGATTTGGAGAGGAAATTACACGGCTCTATTTTGTGCTCGGAACTCGTGGATGGGAAGCTCCTTGGAACAGAAAGTCCATTGGAAGGAGTTTCTCACGGACAGAACGACTGCTTGCGAAAGCTTGGACGGCGATGGTGATCGCACATGAAGCATACGTCATGACGCAGCTACCTGACTCTGACAGCGCTGCATACGGACGGGACGGACTGGATGAGCCTAGAACAGGGAGCTTGCTTGATGAAGACAAAAGCCTCAAGAGGTGCCATCTACATGTTCCACCTCCGGAGCCCGAGCTGGACAGTATCCGAGATCCCTCTCACGCTAGTCTCTGGTTGACCGCACAAAACGCAGTTCGCGCTATGACGCTTCCAGTGGGGTTTGTTACACCCGCTGAGAGGGCTGAAAAGGCTTTGATAGCCTTGGCAGAAGGGAATGAAGGTTCCCCGATAAGTAGTCAGTGTCTTTTTTGGGCAATGTCGTCAGCCACTGCTGTTTCGACACTTTCTCCTCTTCACAGCCCCGAGACTTGAACGACTATATCTACGAAACATACATAGTATAATCTCAGGACTAGCAATCCACGATGCTTTTTGTTCGTCCGTAACAGTGTTGGAATGCACACGCATCCACGCGTGTTGCACGTGATCTTATCGGAAACGATTCCGCCTTTGGCCTCGCTCCGCTCAATCCCCATTAAAGGCACAGCGCGAACCCCAACTGCTCCCGTCTACACTGACCTCCCGGTCTTCAGCTCAACCAGTCGCAATAGTACGGCGGTGGTGCTCTCGTGAGACGCCATGGCATCGGAACATCGACCTCTTCGGCCCGCACCGCCTCCCGCCACCCGGGCCCGGTATGACCTGGACCATTCGCCCCGGACCCGCAAAACCCGCCATAAGCTGATCAACGCCGCGTGCGACGCCTGCAGAAAGAGAAAGACCAAGGTAACGTGAGTTCGCGACAGAGGCAGCCCCGTCACGCAATCTGATGGCAGAGCCTTTCGAATAGTGCGACGGAGAACGGCCGGTGTGCGACCAGTGCCAGGCGCGCAGCAGCGAGTGTGCTTTTGAGACCAAGGACACGGAGCAGACGCGCTCGCAGGCCACCAAGTTGAGGATGGACCGGCTGACGGCCGACTTGAACGATGCGACGCACATCCTCAACCACTTGAGGCTGGCGTCCGACGGACAGGTCGCGCACGTCCTCGCTCGCCTGAGAGCGAATGAGCCGTTCGCCTTGATTGCCGCCTCTACCGACCCTGGTCGTGACACAAGCTCTTCTTCACGGACCTGCCACGCCACAGAAGACTCCCTGGAAATTATACCCAGCAGCTCCGACACGTATCCACGTGCGAGTGGCTGCAACACGTAGCTCTTAGCCCTCGTTGATAACACTACCCAGCTCGGTTTGGATCAGTGCCTTCCTGCAATACCAGATTTGGAGATTTAGCACAACAAATCGAGCTCAGCTGCCATGTACAAAGACCAATACAAAAAAATCATGCATGGTATGCGGCGGAGTCTGGAGCGGCCTCGGTCTCCTCTATGCCAAAGAGTACGTCACCTTCAACAACAGCATTGGCATTGCTTATACCCACCTCCACCGGGACAATACCAAAGCCTGAAACATTCAAGCCGTGAGGATCAAACGGCTCACCCGCAATTCCAAGACCCGAGATCCAAGTTGCCGTGGGAGGCCAAAGCACATTGAAAGCCGATACTTGGCTACTCTGCGTTCTTGCAACATCAGCCTTACAATTGACAAGTCATGCGTGGAATTCGGGTCTTTTCCATCGCGGTCAAGACCCACTGTTCGTTGCGTCGTGCCATCCCTTCGCCGTTCTTCCGAGGGTAGTGCCTCCCCTGGCCAAGTCATGACTATTCCGTGTTTGGGATGCTCCGACCCAAGCGAGGCGCAATGACCTGAGAAGCAATCGGCGAGCAAGTGGTGTAGCCTCTCCGGGTAAGATTCTGGAAACCGGGTCCGCGGTGCCTGCATGACCCTGGCTCCCGGAACTTAAGCCGCTGTCAGACGGGCAGAAACGCATCCAATTGCCTGCTGTTCTTCTGTTCTACGGCGCGTGATTGATTCTTTGGTGGAAAAATGCAAGTGAAGGCTGGGGTGCCCCGCACTCACGGGCCTCCGCTATGCTGGATTAAGTTGCGCTTCTCCGCAGTGCTAACGAACTCTCCAAATCTCCGCGACTCTCGCCCCCGTCTGTGCCGACGATACTTTGACCGACGGAGAGTGGCAGCTCTCGGCAGCCCGTACAAATGATGCCGCCTCTGCTGTGCGCGGGTTCCGGCTCCGAGACAGCGGCCGCGCAACGGTCTCCTCGAAGTCCACCATGTTGCGCCTGCAGCACTTGCTCTCGCTGAGCGCTGCTCTGCTGCCCCTCGTCTCGCACATGCCGGCCGCGGCGGCGCAGGAATGGCCCGTCCAAGACAGCGGCTACACGGACGCGGTGCAGTATGACCACTACAGCTTCATCGTCAACGGCAAGCGCGTCTACCTGTTCGGCGGCGAGATGCACCCGTTCCGGCTGCCGGTGCCCGAGCTGTGGCAGGACATTGTGCAGAAGACCAAGGCGCTGGGCTTCAACACCTTTTCCTTCTACACCAACTGGTTCTTCCACAACCCGCACCCCAACCAGACCGACTTTGAGCACGCCGCCCACGACATCAGTCGGCTGCTCGAGTATGCCAAGGAGGCCGGCCTGTTCGTCGCCGTGCGCCCCGGCCCCTACGTCAACGCCGAGCTGAACGCCGGCGGCTTCCCGCTGTGGCTCACCACCGGCGCCTACGGCGAGCTGCGCGACGACAACGCCACCTACGAGGCCGCCTGGACCCCGTATCAGGACGGCATCGCCAAGATTGTGGCCCCCTACCAGATCCACAAGAACGGCACCGTCATCAGCTACCAGCTCGAGAACGAGTACGGCGAGCAGTGGCTCGACTCGGCCAACAAGACGCCCAACGAGCCCGCCGTCAGGTACATGGAGCAGTTGAACGCGAATGCTCGCCGGAACGGAATCGAGGTGCCCACGACGCACAACAGCCCCAACCTGCAGGATTTCTCGTGGTCGAAAGACCAAGACACCGTGGGCGCCGGTGGCGATGTGGACGTCCTGGGCCTGGACAACTACGTGAGTCTCGGCCTGCACCTACCTCCCGAGCGCGAAACTAACACGCGCGCAGCCTCTTTGCTGGTCCTGCGATCAGTCGGAATGTACCGGCGTCTCCAACGACTACAACCTCGTCGAGTACTACAGCTGGTTCCAGAACAACACGCCGAACCAGCCGTCCCTGATGCCCGAGTTCCAGGGCGGCCGCTACAACCCGCTCGACGGCGACGCGGACCAGTGCCTTGAGCCCATGGGACCCGAGTTCCGCAACCTGTTCTACCGCCACAACATCGACCAGAAGGTGACGGCCCAGATCCTCTACACGCTCTTCGGCGGCACCAACTGGGGCTGGATGGCCGCCCCGTTCATCGGCACCAGCTACGACTACGCCGCCCCCATCGCCGAGGACCGCAGCCTGCGGGACAGCTGGTACGAGACGAAGAGCTTGGCCTTGTTCACCAGGGTTGCCGAGGACCTCCGCGAGGTCGACCGCGTGGGCAACAGCACCGCCTACACCACCAACGCGGAGGTCATCGCGACCGAGCTGCGCAACAAGGCTACCGGAGGCGCTTTCTACATTGCCCGCCACGCCGACTCGGTGACGGGCAAGCCCGTGTCTTTCAAGCTGCACGTCGACACTTCGATCGGCAGCCTGACCATCCCGCAGGAGGCCGACGAGATGGAGCTCAACGCGCGCGAGGCCAAGATCGTCCCCACCGACTTCCGCTTCTCGGGCCAGAAGCTGCTCTACTCCACCGCCGAGGTCTTCACCTACGTCGAGCTGGACGGCAAGCCCACGGTCGCGCTGTGGGTGCCAGGCGGCGAGGGCGGCGAGTTCCTGCTCGCGGGCAGCACCGCCAGCGCCTCGGCGACGGCCGTGCCCAGCGACGGCGTCGCCTTCCACCGGAGCGAGCACGGCTTGCTCGTCAGCTTCGCCAACCAGACGGGCACCACCGTCGTCGACACGGCCACGGCCCGCTTCGTGCTCCTGGACCGCGCCGACGCGTGGAAGACGTTCGCGCCGGTGCTCACGGCCGACCCGCACGCCCCCGTCAACGAAACCGTCCTCGTGCAAGGCCCGCACCTCGTCCGCACCGCCCGCATCGAGGGCGACACGCTCGTGCTGACCGGCGACACCAGCGCCGACACGACGCTCGACGTCTTCGCCCCAGCCTCAGTCAAGACGCTCAGCTGGAACGGCGAAACCCTCACCACGACCCCCACCACCCACGGCAGTCTCTCCGCTGCCGTTTCCGGACCCGCCCCCTTCACCCTCCCGCCCCTCTCCAACCTGACGTGGACCTCGGCCTCCTCCCTCCCGGAGATCCGGAGCAACTACACCCTCTCTCCCGCCACGTGGAAAGCCGCCACCGCCGACACCACCCCCTCGCAATACACGGCCAACGCCACAACGCCGTACCTCTACATCGACGCCCTCGGCTTCCACGTCGGCCACCACCTCTACCGCGCCACCTTCCCCTCCAGCCCCGCGCCGCCGCCAACCGGCGTCCACCTCGCCCTGCAAGGCGGCACCGGCTTCGCGTGGAGCGCCTACCTCAACGGGCGCTTCCTGCACGCCGAGCGCGGCTCGCCCGCGCTGGAAGCCACAAACGCCACCATCGCCTTCCCGTCCAACTACACCGCCTCCACCGGCGACAACGTCCTCGTCGTCCTCGTGGACAACTCGGGCCACGAGCAGCGCGCCGGGGCGCTCGAGATCCGCGGCATCGTCAACGCGACGCTGCTGGGGGGCGAGGCCGCAGTCGACTTCTCCTCCTGGCACGTCGCCGGCACCGCGGGCGCCGCCGACGCCCGCGCCCTCGACCCCGTGCGCGGCGCGTACAACGAGGGCGGCCTGCACGGCGAGCGCGCGGGCTGGCACCTCCCCGGCTTCGACGACGCGGCGTGGACGGTCGGGACGGGCCCGGCGGACGGGTTCGCCGGCGCGGACGTCGTGTTTTACCGCGCCAAGGTGCCGCTGCAGGTGCCGGCCGGCCTCGATGTCGCCGTGCATTTCGGCTTGGGCGTGCCGGAGGGACAGGAGGCGGAGGACGTGCGCGCGTTGTTGTTTGTGAACGGGTATCAGTTCGGGAGGTATCGGCCCGGTGTCAGCACGGCGACGAGTTTCCCCGTGCCGCCCGGCGTGTTGGATTTTGGGGGCGTGAACGAGGTGGTTGTTGCGGTGTGGGCGCTGGGAGAGGAGGGGGCAAGGGTCGAGGTCGGGTGGGAGGCGCAGAGCGTCGTGAGGAGTGGGTTGGATGTTGGGTTCGATGGGGCGTATCTGAGGCCCCGGTGGAGTGAGGAGCGGTTGGAGTATGCGTAGGTGGGTGGTTGTGGTGCTGGGTAGATGATGGATTAATGTCGAGTGGTGAACGTGTTGCTGTGATTTTGAGTGGGTGCTGCTCGGTGGTGGAAGTAGACCTGATTTGCAGTTGGAAAGGTGGTGCCAATGGCTGATCGATGCGCGGATTGTAGTATATACCGTCTACTAGCAAACTAAGCTATACCTAATCGGGAAATAAACGGTGCGATGGTATCACTGCTACGGGTAGCCTGTGTATCCTGCCACGACTGCTTAGACGACGATGAAATAGGTCAAGATGATATCGCTAGAGATAGGTCCACTGGTAATAGACTTGTTTTTATCGACACCATTCTGAGACGTAGTTTAATTCCGTATTCGAAGCCTGACTGGAGTGGACACCCACGTGACTTTTACCAAGGAAAACCTCCGTGAGCTACTTTGAGGCCATGGTGTTTGCGTGTCTGGCGGCCGGGAGGGGCATCGGGAATGTCGTCAGCGCCCACTGAGCGAGGCGTTGGTGGGCAAGGCGCGGGGTGACACGCTGAGTTGGCGTATGGGAGCGGGTTTGGGCCGTTGGTTGTGTTTACGGAGGCGAGTGCGTTGTTGGGTGGGTTGAGCTGTGTGGGGAGGGTGGTGCGGCCGCAGTGGTTGTAGGTAGTTCGTGGGGGAAAGATGGGGCGGAGGGGAAAGGGTACTGGTGGATGTGGAAGATTGGTGATATGGAAAAGGTATGTATGGGAGTTTGGGTTATTCGGTGGATTTTAACGTACATAGGGCGAGAGGTTAGAAGGTGCGTGACCGCGTGCGTGACGGAAAGGCGCAAAGCGCAAACGCACAAACGCGACGTCACCTGCCGCCGGAGAAAGTCACTAGTGAGTCTGCCGACTACTGATCGAGGATGACACTCATTGTAATGGCACGGAGTAGTGTGATGGCCAGAGACCGACCTGCACTCCTTGCCGAGGCTGTGATGTGCCATGCAAGTAGCTGACCGCTGCAGTGAGTCACAGCATTAAGAGAAGGTTGAAAACCGTGTAAGGAATACCTTCATATTCAAGCTTATAGCTGGAGTTAACAGAAATCGAAGCTCGTAAGCGACCAGCCATCTAAGCCTTATCGACGACATCACTAGTCTTCTTACGTAGGCAGTGGAATCCAAGATCCGGACGTAAATGTGCGCATTCAAAACTGACATTTACGTCCGGATCTTGTATTTAACTACGCGGAGATATATTATATAATCTATGGAGATGGCTAATTATTTTTTTATAACCGGCGTGAAGCGAACTTATCAAGGCTGCGGACCTGGACAACAGGCATAGAGAACCGGACCTACACCACATGTATGTAGGCAGTTAAATCTAATATCTAGACACCGTTGTCTGCATTTCAAACTCACAAGTACGTCCGGACAATGAATTTAACTACCTACGTTTAAAGGGTGTCGTGTCGTCGGTGGAACATAGCCTCATAAAAGGAGGCCTGCCGATCAGATATCAATCCGCTTTTGTATGTCCCGCTAGAATAGGAATGATTTATGACGACTCCTCGCCGCTTCCCTCTCCCGAGCTCTCTTCCTTCTTTCCCTTCTTCGGCTTCGCCCTCGCAAACATGTCCTTCACCGCCGCTGCGCCACCCTTTTTCGTCTTCGTCTTCACACTCTTCTTCTCTTCCCTCCGGTCGACTTGGTCCTGTACCCTCTCCCTCTCGCTTCTCCCGCGCTCCTGTAGTTCCGTATCCAGTTGCTTGAATTCCTTGCTCTCGACGTCCATTCCCACCAGACTCTCCAGCAGCTTGATCTCCCGCGCCCATAAGCCCTTATCGTCGATAGTCTTCTTCGGATTCTTCGGGTCGGGGCTATCAATTGGCGTCTCGAGCACCATGGGCAGCCCCTGCAGGCGGGAATCGTTCATAATGTTGTGGAACGCGCGCAAACCGAGAAAGCCGGTGCCGATGTTAGCGTGCAGGTCGCGACCGGAGCCGAGTGGGGCCTTGGAGTCGTTGACATGGAGAGCCTTAAGGTAGGAGAGGCCGATGACGCGATCGAACTTGTCGATGGTGTCGGCGTAGGCCTCGGGCGTGCGGACATCGTAGCCGGCGGCGAAGACGTGACAGGTGTCGAGGCACACGCCGACGCGCGACTTGTCGTCGATGAGGGCGATGACGGCGGCGAGCTCCTCGAAGGTGCCGCCGATCGTGTTGCCTTCGAAAACGGCCATCGTCTCGAGAAGGGTGAGCACGGTGCCGCTCGATGGGTCTTTGTGCGCCTGGTTGAGCTGCGAGGCGAGCTGCTGCAGGGCTTCTTCGCGCGTAGAGCTGGCGGCATTGCCCGGGTGGAAGTTGTAGAGCTGGATGCCGAGCTTGTTGCAGCGGGAGAGATCGTCTGCGAAGGAGTCGTAGGCCTGCTTTGCTCGATCCGAGTCCGTGTGGGCGAGGTTCACGAGATAAGAGCCGTGGGGGACGACGTGCTTATTGCTCTCGTACTTGTGATGGCTGCAGTGCTGCTTGAACATGTTGATGGCCTCGGGGGCAACTGGGGGGTTTGCCCATTTGCGTTGTGACTTGAGGAATAATGCAAAGGCATTGCCACTGTGGCAGTGTTAGATAAATTGGCTTCTCGATCTCACAGGTGTCTTACCCGATATGCACCGAGTTCGTCACTGCATTCTGTACGCCTCCTGCTGCACTGACATGCGCACCGACGAACAGTTTCGAACCCACGGTCCTTGCTGCTAGCGGCAACATTTCGGCCTCTTTCTCCTCTTTGGTCTTCCGTTTGCGTGTAGTCTTTTTGACAGCAGTGCCGTCTCCTCCGTCCTGGCCTTCTTCCTTGACTTCCTCCTCAGCTTCGGCCTTGACTTTGGCCTTGATCTTCCTTCCGGGGGTTTCCTCTGCTACAGCTTCCACGGCCTCCTTCGCTTCAGCTTCAGCCTTGACTTTGACTTCTTTTTTGATAGTCGACTTTTTTCCGTTCTGAGCTGCAGAGCGCTTTCTTGGCGTACTCTGAGTGACTTCCTCTTCCTGATCTTCTTCACTCTCTTCAGCGTAGCTCGGCTGAGCTCCTTGTGTAGCTCTCTTCGCACGTTTGGCGGAGGAAGTGACAGGCTCAGAATGCCGCTTGCGGCCTCTGGGCTTTGTTGTAGATGCCTCGGCCTTCACAGCCGGGGTCGCTGTTGTGGTATCTAAAGATGTGAGCTCTGTTTCAGTCCGTGGAGGAGATAGTTCTGAGGAAGAATCCGCCATTTGCGAGATGAGAAGCCCAATGGCGCGGGGAGGTGTAGGTGCCAAAGTCAAGTGAGTTCGGGACCGAGTGGCGCGAGGAAGACTTTGGATTGCCGGTTTTAGAAGCGAGACGAAGTTCAGACGGGGAGACGCGGAGTGAACGCGTCACGCAAGGGCCAATCTTATAGCGCGCTCCTGCCGAAGTTATGCCGGCGGCTGTTATCGATAAGCAGACCCTCGATTCTGAGCAAAAAATGTCGGCGAGCTTTTGCGCCGCCGGCCCAGCACCTTGCATCGCGAACCCGCTCCCTGCGCCGGACCTTGCAGGCTCGTCTTCAGTCTCCAAGATGCCGAAAGCCGCGAAGAACAAGAAGAACTCCGCTCCAGGAGGCGGCCCCTATGCCGCCGCTGCGGCCAAGTCGAAAGCCGCCCACTCCATCTTCAAATTCAACACCGACCTGGGCCAGCACATCCTGAAAAATCCTGGTGTCGCGCAAGCAATTGTGGACAAGGCAGACCTCAAACAGAGCGATGTATGTCTGAGTCCTGGCCCTATGGCCTTCACCGCTAACAGCGTGTCCGTGGTCCCAGGTCGTCCTCGAAGTCGGTCCCGGTACCGGTAACCTGACGGTCAAGATTCTCGAAAAGGCGAAGAAGGTCATCGCGGTGGAGATGGACCCGCGCATGGCGGCGGAAGTCACAAAGCGCGTGCAGGGCACGCCGGCGCAGAAGCGGCTGGAGGTGATCCTGGGCGACGTGATCAAGACGCAGCTCCCGTACTTCGACGTCTGCATCTCGAACACGCCCTACCAGATCTCGTCGCCGCTGACATTCAAGCTGCTCGCGACGCAGCCCTCGCCGCGCACTCTCATCCTCATGTTCCAGCGCGAGTTCGCCATGCGCCTGCTCGCCAAGCCGGGCGACAAGCTGTACAGCAGGATCAGCGTCAACTGCCAGATGTGGGCAAAGGTCGACCACATCCTGAAGGTCGGCAAGAACAACTTCAACCCTCCGCCCCAGGTCGAGTCGTCGGTCGTCCGCATCGTGCCCAAGAACCCGCGTCCGCAGATCAGCTACGACGAGTGGGACGGGCTGCTGCGCATCTGCTTCGTCAGGAAGAACAAGACGATGCGGTCAAGCTTCTTCGGAACTTCCAGCGTCATGGATATGCTTGAGGCCAACTACAGGACTTTCTGCGCGCAGAACGACATCCCGCTGGACGACAGCCCGTTGGACCCCAACGACGCTACTATGGAAGTAGAGGAGCAGGAGGAGGAGTGGAACGGCATCGATGAAGATATGGATATCGAGGAGGACGACATCCCTGCCTTTTTCAAGGAGCAAGCGGCTGAGAAGGCTAAATTGAAGAAGAACGCCACGCCAAGGAAGAAGAAGGGTAAGGTTTCCGAGTTGGTGCGTGAGAAGGTTCGCAAGGTGCTTGAAGATGACACGGAGCTTGCCGAGAAGCGATCAAGGATGTGTGAAGAGGGTGATTTCTTGAAGCTGTTGTATGCCTTCAACAAGGAAGGCATCCATTTCAGCTGATTGATCGCTGCGGCATTTGTTGTACATGCGCTTTACGAGCATATGTGGCGTTAAGGGGCGGCTCAGGCGGGGAAAGTGGCGTTATTCAGTTGGCAAGTAGATACCTTTTTCGTTGCGCAATCTCAGTGCATATTCAATACCGCAAACGCGTCGTGAGGACGGCGAAGCCTGCTGTCTTTTCCAGGCTGGTATCCGTTAGGTCCAGGGAATGCTAGACTCGTTTCATCGACAGGTGGCTGGCAAAATTGAACAGGGTTCAAAGACAGGTGTCTCAACTTTGACTATTTTAGGACAGGAACCACCAGGGACCAACAGTTGTGAGACCATCTCATTGACAGCTTGAGATGGCGGCAAGGCAATGAGTCGCGATCAGCAAAGTTAGGCAACAACGGTCATACACGTATCTGATGATTGTCGTGGCATTCTACTCCAATAGAAGCTACTCACCCAAGTGAGACGAGGCGGCCTCGCGGCGCAGAGCCTTGAAAGGGTTGGCGTAGCAGCATAGAGTCATCGTCTTCCTCGCCTAGACTGCGGTCGGCATCTCGGCGTAGAGAGCTAACTTCCAAAATAGGAAATCAGCTGGCATCCTGCAGTATCGCGTCCATCTTTGTCACGGGCGCGTAGGTCTCCTTCATCCAACGTGGGGACGAGCACTGCATATGCGGCTGGCGGTGTGGAGCTAGGCCGTAACGTTGAGGGGAATGGTAGAATGGTTCACTACACGCGCATGCGCGACTTGTGTCTGCGTGTAGCCGGCGGGCGACAGGCCATTGGCTGGGGTTGACAGGGGCGGTGGAAGGCTGCATGCCGGCCGATAACCTTGCTTGCGACCGATGGTCCAGTGCTGGCCCCCCGTCCCGTTCAACTCGCCCTTAGCAAAGGGCGACCCGTCGCTTTCTCTTCAGCGTGGGCGGCCTCTCGAAAAGCAAAAAAGACGTTAGATTTGCCGAGTTGGCGCGAGATAACGGGTGCGTCATGGAGCGGGCGGGCGATGGGCAGCTGAAACAGTTGCAGCGCTCGGGCCCCAGGCCGGTAGGCGGGAGGCCGTCCCCACGATCCGGTGCCACCTCATCAGCCAATGGCCGCCGGCGAGCGGGCCCAGGCGACCGGGATCGTGGGCGGGATGGCAGATGGAGCCTCAGAGACGAGGCCGCCGTCGGCATCCGTGAGCTCTCACCCTCGTGCACCGCGCCTGCCGTCTCTTATCGACCCTCTCCCCTCCACGCGCGCGTCCTGCCCTCTCAACCTTCGCTCAACGCATCCGTCGCCCTCCCCCATCAACCACTCGCTTTGCTCGCCTGCGCCGCCTTTCCGCGCTGCCGTCGCGCGCCGCTGCTTTCTGCATCCGCGTCGAGATTTGTAGCCTTTCACGCATACTCACGAGTACGTCGTAGAATTCCTCCGCACGGCATTGCGACCCGCATCGCACCATTCGCGCCAGGCTAACATGTCCCCCTCATAAGCCAGCAGGCCTCGCGCTATGTATCAATGTTAGAGTCTGCCATCCACCAAGCTTGGGATGCATCTGTAGCTGCCCATGGCGGCGTTCGCCCAAGCTTCGCGAGCTCCGACTCCTTCACGAGCCCGGCAGTCGCGCGCTCCCACCCTCCCACGCTCGCCTTCCTCGCATGACAAGACGCTGCCATTCGGCTCGTGCAATTCCCGCGACCACACCGTCCCCGGCGCCAACCCCCCGACCTGCGGCTGCAAGCGCTTCTGGAGAAACCCTCACCGCCCGGAGGATGGTGGTGATGAAGGCTTCGAGTACCCATGGTGCATCTGTGGCCACCATGCCTGCTTCCACGACGACCCCGGCAATGCTGTCGCCAGCTCGCACAACCAATCCCTTCATCATGCACCGCAAACCCCCGTAGACCTCGTCCAGGTCGTCGACGGCGTCTACGTTGATCGCATTCGGCTCGACCACGCAACCTCCCACGACACACACCACACCCCCAGGCGGAGAGGGCAGTTCACTCGCAGTCTCTCCGGAGATACCACGGTGGAAGACGGAGGCCATGGGATACAAGATCCCACCGCTGCGGGCACGAGGCAGGCCAATGCTACCCCCAGCCCGACTCGGGGAGACAACTCAGATCTCCACATCTCTGGCTTCCCAAGTGTCCCGTCCATTTGCTACCCCGGACCCAGACATGCCTTGGACTCTAGCGCCGGTGCCGCTCGACAACCGAGGCTCAACATGTCGGTTCAACCTGCCCACAATTGCATCGATCGATCGCGTGAGGCGGAGACGGATGCTCTGACGGCATGGCACAAGACACTAGAACAACGAGCGAGAGAGCAATCTCAGCTAGCCTCCACTGTTCGATATTCGACCGATGCAGAGAGCGATCGTCCCCGCAATAGCCCGAGTCGAGCTTTCCTCGACCATGTCCTGCAGTCTCGCCGCGCTGCAGCTCAGGCAGACTCTTCACCTACTGCTGTGAAGAGAGAAGACGCTGCGCAGAGTGCCACGGACCTGGCTACATCTAGCATCGTCGAGACACAAGACGTCCAAGCCTACGACCAGCATCTGCAGGAAACAACTTCCATTATCGACAATGTTGTTCGGGGCATCACGTCTGTCGAGGACCCTACCGAGCAAACCGAGCTCGCCTTTTCCCCAACCCAGCCGAACACGTCGCAACGCAGCTCGAGAAATGCGGACGACAGAACACCCGATCCCCACGCCGACTCTGTTGCCTCTGTTCCGATGAGCGTGCCATGGGCCCTTCGCAAGCTTGCACCTCAGTTGCTTAGTTTGAAGAGGCACCTCGCGGCACAGCCTAATATTTCTACCACCATTCAAAACATATCTGACCGCCTCTGGATGCTGGAAAATGCATCCTTTCAACACGTTCCGGCCGAAGAGATCTGCGACAAGTTTGACCTGATGGATGGTCGACTTCTCGACATCGAGCACCGTCTGGTCGATATTGAACGCCTCCAAGAGGGCTCGCAGACATCCATGGTTCGGCGCAATGCTGCTGAGGATGATTCGTACTACAGCGAATTTACTGAGACATTCACCAAATTCGAGCAACGTCTCCAAGACCTCGAGGTTTCAGTCCCATCCCCAGCGTATCCCTGGGAAATCGAGGTTGTCCTTTTACCTTGGGGAAGAGATCTTAATGGCATCTGGTTTTCTCAGTCAGAGCTGCAACGTGTGTCTCAGAGTTCTGAGGATCGCCGTTCAAACCGTGACTCTTCGATCTCTCCGTTCCGAATCAAGGGCACCAAACGTGGTGATTTTAACCCGGAATATGAACAACTTTTTCCAAAAGCATGCGGACCGCGAAACAAAGTTTACCGTCGTCTCAAAAGCAGGGGTTTCGTCAAAAACGTAGCAATTACGGAGCCAGGGGCCCGTCACATCCTGACCACCATCCACGACGCCTTTGGCGAGAGATTTTTGGAGGCTGCTGGGGACAGCTCTCAGCTGGGTGAGAATGAGCTAGAAGTTCTTGGCCTGAGAGCCCCTGTGATCCCCCTTCGAAAGATTCCAAAAGACAAGCAGCTTCAGTTCCTGCCTCCCTCGGAGATGGTAAGCCCAACAATGTGGAACGCCGAGTTTCTTTCGTCCAACGTCATCCACCACGTCAGCGGAAAGAAGCGCCTCTACGTCACTGTGAGCTGCGCATACAAGCAGGAGGCTGCTGCGGAACTTGGTCTTACGTGGAAGAAGATCCAACGTCTACCGCGTATTAACACTACCTCATCTGATACTGAGGAAGCCCAAGCTCCAGAAGAGGACCACGAGGAGACCTGGTGGGATTGGCATCCCAAATTGGATATGATCGATACAGTCTCGTCACGCAACGTTTCCGATAACTCTGACTCCGCTCATTCGTCCTTTAACTCTTCAGGCCCGCTGGCATTTCGTAGTGCTCCAGATATACTCCCCCAACCTGAACCTCCCTATCTAAACTCACACCAAAAAGGGGTGGGTACTCCTCAATCCGATATCATCCCGCGACCCCCACGTCGCCTCAACCGCGCGACGCAAGTGACGGACACAAAGCCCCCCTCCAAGCGGCCATTTGATCTAGAGGATCCCCCGCCACGCTACCCTTCGGCTGAACAAGATTGGATCGCCGACGATAACAGGAGAAAGCGCCGTCGCACGACCCACTCGTCGGCTCCAGGTCGCACCAACAACAACGGTAGCGATGCTGAGTCGGCCAGCGGCGACGCAAGAGACGGCGACCATCTCTTCACACCACGTCAATCAATTGAACCTAGTGGCCCTCTTGTCCCTTACCTTGGAACCGGGGGTAGCCTCGGAATTGCGGCCTATTCGCCCAATCCAATCCTCCAGCAAGCCCCGTCTTCGACCAAGGGCAGTGATGCCTACCTCGCTACGCCGTTCAGCGGCACAGGCACCGCTAACGGGTCGCCGCCGGATTATTCCGACACCGAGCCGGATGATGTCGAGGGTGGGAGCGGGTCGGATGGCGATGACGAGAACGATGCGATGATGCGCGACAACTACAACAACAATAGCGCGAAGCGCGTTGGTGAAGCCCGATACCAATATGGGAATTGCGATGATGAGATGACGGACGTCGACTGGTCGGGCACCTCCGACGCCAGCCAGGGCAACTCCGACGCCTGCTCAGTTGACCGCGTCAAGCACCCTAACTCTTCCATCAAACGAGAGAGTGATTCTCAGGATCTTGGAAACCCGTACGTTCATTGCCCCGCTTGATCCTTGTGCTTTCACTCTTACTGATTTGTTTCCTTTGCTCGCAGATGGATATCCAATTACTAGCAGCAGCACGAGCTGTGCTGTACATCATCATTCTTTTGATCACGAAATGCTGCTTGTCGGGCATTTCATCTGCGTTTATACCCCCCTCATAGATGGTTCCAGCGCAGCTGCCGGCCGTTGAGCATTGTACTATGTTTCCATTGCTGGTAGGTGAAGCAGCGGCATGTGTACGTTGTGCGAGAATGCGTAGGCGCACACTTATCTCTGGAGTTCACTGCTTTATTCTCTTTATTCCGCCATTTTAGGACATCTTACTCCAATCTTCCGAGCGTCCTTTTCTCATGATATCCCCGGAGGTATCGTCTCTTTCTCTCAGCGGGCGTGTCATCGTCCGTACGAGGTTTTGGGTTTGATCCATCGAGCGAAGAGTGGTCGTTGTCGACGCCATATCTCGACTCTTACTGTATAGCACATGTGCGGTTGGCCCTGTATGTCGCCTTTTTTTTTTTGGTTTTCTTGCTTTTGCTGCTTCCGCACGAGCAACAAAAAAAAATCCTGCTTTGTAGCGGCGTCGGGTGATTGCTGGTGTTTGGGAGTTCTTTTTGTTTAACCACCCTACTTTGTAGACGGTTTGTGGTTAGTCCTCCCCGCTTTTCCAGCTTGTTGATGCGAGAAGAAGCTGGCCAGAACAAAGGGAGGCATGCATGCGGTGGTGCGGATGGGATGGGAAGGCAGCATGTGAAGGAGAGATGTATCAGGTGATGGGATGAGGAGGACAAAACTCTCCACACAGATTTTGCATGTACAGTAGGCAGACCGGACTCCCGGGAGCAGATGGACGGGTAAAGACGGGAGGGGTTTGTGCAAATCTACTACTCTTTTGAACGTCAAGTGCTAGTGGTTGAGGTGACAGGACTGAGGTGATGCTGCTGGCTAAAGATACTATACTCTTCTTACGTGGGTAGTTGAGTCTAATATCCGGACGTAGGGGTGGGTATTGAATGCAGATAATCGCGTCTTGATATTAGATTCAACTGACCGCGTCAGTAATATTTGAGATGGCGATAGAGGATTTTAGGCCTCTACGTTTACAAAGAGCGCTATACCCTTACTATGGGCAGCTCAATCCAGTATATGGACGTATTTGTTCGCATTTGATACTTACATTTACATCCGGATAATAGATTCAACTACATACACAAGCACAGTGCAATATAAGAATAGTTCTTGCCGAAGCCCATCTCTTAGTCGGCGAAATACACCGACCCTTACGCCGAGCGGCACTTTCAATGGCATATTTCAAGTTACGTCGGTCGTGGAATCCCATGTATAGACGCATTTGTACGATTTAAATTCTCACGCCTCTGTCCAGACATTTGCTTCAGCTGCCCATATACAAGACCTTTCCCCACCGGCAGGAGCTTTCTTTCTCTCTCTCCGTTGCCGGCTTCATGCATCGAATGGCCAAGTATCCTCATATACCAACCCCCTAGCAACAAACGTCTTTTTCAGCTTCCGAAGCTTTCGGGCTGTGCTCTTGTAATCCTCGGCACTAACGGGCGCGTGATCATATATCGGCATCCGGTCCAGGTGAGAGCTTACTATGTTCATAAGGTCCGCACCATCGCGCCATCTTTGCAAGTCTCTGCACAGGTTTCTCTCCAGCCGCCTGCTGATCTTGATCGGATAGGCAGCTTTCCTCCTCGGGACGTGCGGCATGTACTTTCTCCAGTATCTCCGCATCTCCCAGAAAGCCCAGGCTAAATACGCTTCCTCCTCGTCGAAGATCTTCTCCGCCCACTTTATCCTGTAGCCGAACTTGTACTGCTGGCACCGTTTCGCCTCGAGCGCTTCGGACGACTGTTGGAGCAGCAGCAGCTTCTTGGACGCCGAGTGATTCCGGCACAGCCTTTCGAAGTTGCGGGCCCCCGTCCCTTCTTCGGATTGGACCAGGAGTTCGTCGTCGTCATCGCCACCCACCTCGTCCATATCGGCGGCCCAGTCCGAAAGTCTCGGCCAGACAACCTGCTTGAACATGGGGGCCACCTGGCTGTGGTCCCACCCCGTCAGGCCGACGATCTTGGAATTGTCGTGGGCATCGACGAAAATCGTGTCCATGCCGATGCGGTTGTGCCAGAACCGAAACCGGTCGATCGGCGAGCCGAGCGGGGCGATGTGCTTGAGGACCTTCAGGTACCATTCGCCGAGCCGCCGCTTCTTCGCCTTTGTCGGCCGGTAGCCGACCCGGCCGAGAAGGACTTCGAACGACACCGGCACTTGCTCCGCCTTCTCGACGGCTTCCAGTTCGCGGTACACGATGGCGTGGAGGAAATCCATGGTGGAGTTCCACGGCCCTCTGTCGCACTCAAGCTTCCGTCGATCACTGTCCACCCAATTCAGGTTCATCACTGGACCGACGGTGAAGCGTGTATCTTGAATCTCTTTCCCATCGCCATCGGTGTATACGAGCGGTCCGGTAGACGTGGGACCCGCTTGGTCGGCATAGTAGAGTGCTCCTATCTGCCGGGAGGTTTTGGACAGCAAATTGTCTTGGTATCCCGCCAACTGTTCCATGACTTTGTGGATGCTTGCGGGGCTCAGATCATCCCAAACGGACTCGAGAGCCACGCCGGGAAATTTGTCGACAAGGACGTACTCGGCGCCGACGGGGTTGTCCTTGACGCGGGACAGGGACTTTGGCAACCACTTCTCGTCCGTTGTCCATGGTGAGGCTGTAAACCTTTTGGTACAACATGTCGCCGACTTTCTGGACGTCTTTACAGTGCGAGGCGCCCGTTGCTCGGGCCGCGGCGCGTGTCAGCTCGTTCATGTCGAACTTAACACGATGTCTGGCCCTTCATCCCCTTCTCGTCGGCCAGGAAACGGCAGTCGGTGATCTCAAAGAATCCTTTAGATCGGTTCCAGTCTGATATGGATGAGAATTCTACTTTTTGGCATGCTCAGGGTTGCGACATTACCTTTTATTGGTGGACCGCATGGTGATGCGTTGGTTGAAACCCCTCGGAGTCGTGTACGGAGAAGAGTCCCGTTGCGAAAGAGGCGAGTAAACATTTTGGCGCGGACGAGCATGCGAAAGGCTGGCGTATGGGTGCGGCTTATATACAAGGGAAAGTCTCTGGAAACTCGCTACCGTGGTTCGAAATTTTTGGAGTAGCCCATGGATGGTCTTCGCCAAGCTAGAGCCTCTCGTTGGGACATCTCTTCTGGAGATCTGAAGGCCTACTCATGGAGGGAAATGCTGGAACACTCATTGTGTGGGTCTGCAGTATGACTGGCAAGGTGGACCGTATTGGTTATTGAGTCTGTCGGCTTCAGGAGGATCGTTCGTAGAACAATGCCTCGTCATCATCATCATCATCATCATCATCATCATCATCATTCAGAAATGATTGACCCGTTACCTTGTGTCACCGATCCGTGCCGTAGTACTTGGTAGCCGAGAGAACACTAGATGAACGACAGTTACGTTGATTTGAATTGAATTTAGCTCCAGCTTCGACTCTCACGGAAGCCGTTATTCGACATCGTTGATAATAGCACTCCGCCCATTCCACTCAATGTCCGCTCCGTTCAAGAGGCCACAAGTGCCCACTCACCTTCCTTAACATCATCCGCACGATCAAACAGTAGATAGCCAAATACCACTACCCGCCAGCCCCTCTTTCTTTTCCCCTTCCAACTCTGCCATCCTTCTCAATAGTTCAACGCTTTACATGGCCGAAATCTCCCTCACCACACCCCTCTCCCCACTCTCTCCCTCCTCCCCCTCCGCGGCCGCCTCCTCTTCCTTCCGCCTCCTTCTCCAGAACCTCAACGTGACCGCCAGCACCGCCGCTATGACAGCCAAGCCCGCTACACCGCCAACGACACCGCCTGCGATGGCACCGGTATGGTCTTCATGGTTGTTGTTGTTGTCGCTGTCATTGTTATTGTTGCTGTCGTTTGTTTCGCTGGGTTGGATTGTTGTGGCGCCGCTGGAGCCCGAGGCGGTGGGAGAGGACGAGGAGGGCCCCGCCGGAACCGCGGTGGAGGCCGGTGCTGAGGAAGCAGAAGAATAAGAGAGGGGAGAGGAAGAGATCGGCGGGGGAGGCCCAGTGGGCGACGTCGACGATGTAGAAGGGGGTAGTGGAGGAGGCGCGGACGTTGTGGAAGAGGGCGGCGGCGGCGGTTGGGTCGATGTTGGCGCCGCGGCAGACGAGGATGGCGGGTTTGTGGTCGACGACGCCGGTGGTGCGCTACTACTACTCGCGGTCGAAGTGGCGGACTTGTCCATGGGGTACACGACCAAGAGGGCTTGCGAGGAGCGGCAGTCGTAGTATGTGTACGACTTTGTGTCTTGCGCGTTGCTGCCGTACACTATGTTTGTGTAGCAGTATGGCGTGTCGGAATTGGTGCTTTCCGGACAGGAAACTGTTAGCGGTGACTGGGTGACGGATGGTAGTTTGATTTTGCACTTACCAAACGAGGTTAGAATCGTCGTCGGTACAGTTGCCGGTGCAAGAGCGTCTGGCAGTGGAGTCGAAGCAGCTACTGTGCAGGAAACAGGATGACGTCGAGCTGAGGGAGCGGCAACATCCCATCCAGCTTGACGAATATGCGCACATTGATCGGGTGGGGCACGCGAACAATAGGTCTGTGGAAGAGATGTAGTAGCCGCAGGTATCTGTCGATGAGTCTTGACGGGGTTCTATTCCGTTTGCACGGATCTCGACCTTGGGTCCGCGCGTGGGCTTTGGTGTCCAGCCATTGAGTAGGTGGTCGTGGGAGCGTTGGGTAGGCGCAACGAGTGCGAGAACCGTAAGAACTGGAAGAGTTGAAAACAAGTAGAGTGAGACGGATATCTGAAGCATACTGGGTTTCAAAGACCACGCAAGGCTTTGGCAGCCAGTAGCCGAAGACGCTCAAGGCATATTATAAAATATGCGAGTATTGCAAGAAGAGAGGTGGGCAAAAAGCAAGCACAGAATATGCAGCTGGAGTATCTTCAGCCTCATCACCCCCACGGGACAATCATCTTTTGACACTGTCTCTACGTGCGGTGGCTGCTGACTTGCATGGCAGGAGGATGAGTTGCAGTGTTGCGGCATTTGCTGGTGAAGAGCTCGCTCCATTGAGTGAGGGGGACTGTGGTCCGAAGAGGCCAGAACATCCAGCCTGCAGCTGTGATTCGTGGAGGTAACTTCTGCTCTAATCTGGCCGACACACACTATCCATCTTCAGCTTTGGGTGTCATGGGCGTCGTAATCGTGGAGAAGGCGCACATGTAAGCCTCCGTTTCGGAAGGCTTTTCCCCGCACCATGTGATGGGGATGGATGAGTGCAGCTTGTGCTGCACTGTTTCGTCTAGAGTGCGGTCCGTGGGCGTCTCATCAGCAGAGAGTATTTGTTCTAGGCGGAGGTCAGTGGCGGTCTAGATGCAAACACCATCATTTTCCTCATCTCGAAGCAGTCCACACGCCTTACATGGAGCCATACACCATGTCTCTGTTCAGTACAGTGGGAACCATCGGATTCCTCATCAACTCATCCATCAACGTCTCAAGGCGCATCTTCGAACTCCGCGATGTGGAGAAACAGGCTCGGGATGTGCTCGAGATCAGCGACGGGATGAAGAAGCTGCTTCAGCACACGCGGAAACTCCGGCGCCAGAAATCGCAGCTTCTCAGCGCAGAGGAGAAAGCTATGATCGACGGGGAACTGGAGCGCGCCGAGAAAGCTGTCGCCACCGTTGCCCTGCTGGTAGAGCCCGCTCGCACCGACATGCAGACGAACAACGGAAATGTTTCCATAGCCACGCGAGGCTTGTTCGTCCTGCGGGACTCTCCAAAAATCACCTCCAGCCTGAGTCGACTTCAATTTGCCTACCACGGTCTCTGTACGGCCATGGGCATTCTCTGCAATCGTGCCTCAGTCTCAGCATGCACGAGGTACGAGGCGCAGCCGGAGCCAAAATACCCACCGCCATCGTATGAGGATAGCCAGTTTCTGAACAGCAAGCGGCACTCTGTCATCTTTCGAGAGGAACCGGTGGAGCTACCCGGCGACATTCCGGGTAGACCGAGGCAAGGCTGCGAAACCGAGCCGCTCATTGAGGTGTCGCCTGCGGTGGTTGCTGAGGGGCCATACATGGATGGACTGCAGGTGAACTGGCGTGAGCAGCCACAGTGGCAGGCCGCGTTCGAGGGCATTGGTCAACCGCGACGCCAGCCATACTCCGCAGGAAGGGCACGGACGCCGGAGCCTGATTCGACGGATACCAACCCAGCGGCACCTCGCAGGCGGATTGGCGGTAGGTCGCGTGGACAAATATGGCTTGCTCATCGAGCTAGCTTTCAAGAGAGAGAGCCGTGACTTGGGCGGTTTGGTATTCGCAGTTACTGCGTGCACGTCATATTAGTGGGACCATCAGGTTAAAGCCTGCAACTTGGGTTGGACTTTATGATAGCAAGAGATCAGTGCATCAATTCATGCTTTGAGACTGGAAAACAACGATATTCCCTCCAGAGAGGTGACTGAATGGGAAGACGGTCGTAAATTATATTTTTTTGAGGCATCACGGCCCCATCCCATGGCTGAAAGGCTGTAGTCCAGAGGAACCTTCCCATGGCACTAAGCAGGCAAAGAAAAAGAAAATAATGAGCAAGTACAAGTGCACACGCCAACACATAGGGCATCCGTGAAGATCCAATCAAGAAGGACGTGGTGAGTATGGGCCGGGTGTGGGACGAGGGGCTAGAAAGAGCTCACTACAACGGGTTGAAGCAGCACGTGGGCATATGGCAGTGGGGAGCCATTCTCGTCGGTGAGCTTGAGCAGTCCGGGAAGGCTAACCAGGGAGCCGTCGGGTCGGGCCGCCCAGTCGTACTCGAGTGCAGAAGGCTGGGAAAACAGCGTGTAGGATACGTCAGCTGCAGCGTGGAAGATGGCGATGAGGTTGGCGCGGCGGTCGGCAGCGGGATTGGACGACAGCCAGGGCTCGAAGGCGACGAGGAAGCGATCGACTCGATTTTCGATGCAGGCGCTGCGATGAGCCAGAAAAGCGGGATCTGCAGCCGGGGCGGGATGCAGGTATGCGGTGAGACGGCGCCAGTGAGACAGAGCCTGAGATGCAGCGCGCGGTCTGTCGGGGCGCTGGTCGACAAGGCGTGGCAGCGCGGTCAGGGTGGGCGGCAGCAGGAGGTCAGAGGATGCGACGAGGAGAGAGTAAGCCAGCGCGTGTTTAATCAGCAGCGTGGGGCGCCGCGACTGCCCAATCAGCGTCGGCAGCGGGGCCGGCAGGTGCGGCGTCTGGAAGGCGGCCAACGCGTCCGACACCTCGACCTCGACCTCGACCTCGCTCTCCCTCGCAGCCTTGTTGGTGTCGCTGAAGCTGTTCTCCACATGCACCGCAGCCTGGTCCAGCACCGTCTTGACGCGTCTTCGCACGGTCGGGTCGTCCAATGACTGCGGCAGGTGCTCCTGCCACCCGCCGCGCCGCCGGTCGCCCGACGCGTTGGTGCCGCTCCTCTTGACATAGTGGTCGCTCAGCTCGCTGCTCCGCCGTTTCTGTCGCTGCAGCCCTCTCTTCCTACTTCCACGCCGCCCCGCCCAGAACGTCAGCGCGAACGTCAGCAGAGCAACTGCAACCGCTGTCCCAATCACTGCTCCTGCAACAGCTCCCCCCGAGATGCCTGATCCTGTCGCCTGCTCGTCGGTCCCCGCGCTCGGCCTCGAGCTTGGGTTGGACTTGTCGACCGTAGTAGCCGCTGTTGCTATTGCCGTCGTGGAAAGAGCCGTCTCCCCGCTGCCGACCGTCGAGTATCGAGTTGCCGAAGAAGGCGTTCTGCTCAAGTCCGTCGCCGCCATGGTTGACTAGCTGCCGTTGCGGGCTGCTCGCCTTCCACCTCTGGGGTATTTGGGGCTTCCTCGAGAGACGGGCAATGGCAAAGAGCTGGGGATCGATGGGAGGCTTTATCGCTGGTGAAGTCGAAACCCACTTGATATACCCTTGACTCGATCTTTCAGCAGCTATTTTAACCACCGAGGGTCGTAGGAGAAGTCGTTGTCGCATTCGTGCACGCAGGAGAACCTCAACGACTTTCACAGCCGTGCGATGGCGGCTTATCTGCAGCAGCTTGCCAGGGTTGGCATTGCAGCCATGAGCCTAGACCCATCTTCAGCTGATCTGCAGACGGCCACAGCAGTCGCATTCTAACAACCCTGGCAGTTCTTGCCTGAATGCGGGGTTCAGCCTCAAGACATCTTTGAAGCCTGCTCTCACACCCCAGGCTCTTGCTGTAATCGAGGAGCTTTGTATTCTCGGCCTACCGCCCGCTCCAAATCTGTTCTGCAGAGATTTTGACTAGACTTTTGTAGTCAGTTGAATCCAACATCTGGACGCGGCTGTCTGCATTCATGACTCACATCTACGTCCGGACATTGGATTCGACTACCACGTAAGAGTAGTGTAGCGTCCTCGGTGGGCCTCAGAGAGCTCGATTTTCTGTCACATGCTGTCCCTGTAAATCTTCCAGTCCTCCCTCACCAACGGCAGTGTTTTCTATCGAGAGAGCAAACTTTTCTCCATTCGCGGCCATGGAGTTCACGTCTTGGAAGCCGGACGTTGTCGTTGGAATCGACTTTGGAATGACATTCACAGGTCCGTGTCACTCGGAAATTTGGCAGCTCAAACTGAACTGTGTGTTTCAGGTATTGCCTACTCGAAGGCTCCAGAGTGGGCGAAACCGTCAACTATTCAGCAATGGCCAGGAAAGCTCAGCTCGGAGCTTACGAACAAGGTCCAAACAGCCATCGCATTAGATCGACATTCCATGGCCCCCCTTGGATGGGGATTTCAGTGCGAAGAGATTCGCAAAAAGAGTCAGCATTGTCCAGACGTCCAGATAGAAGAGTTCTTCAAGCTGCACATTGACCCCGAATACCGAGACAGCCACGAGTCGGCTCCATCACCTACCGATGCGCAGACCTGGTTTGCACATTTCATGCGAAGAGTGTACGTCTTCATTCAGAACTACTTCGACGGACGCGTTCCGCGATGGAGACAGAACAGAGTCGAATTTGCCTTCAGCGTACCGACAACGTGGAAGAACCCTGCCATGATCGCACATATCAGAGGGATTCTGAGAGATGTCGGTTTTTGCGACAATGCCAACCAAAGAGTAAACATCTCTCTGACCGAGGCCGAGGCTGCAGCTGTGTATGCTGCGAGTCAACAGTACAGTCCAAATGATGTGATACTCGTCTGCGATGCCGGCGGAGGGACCACAGACGTCAACATCTTGAAGATCGCATCTGCGGGGCGGCGCATCGAGCTCACTCCGCTTTCTCATGTAGAGGGCATGGCTGTTGGTTCAGCCTTGATCGACTGGAGAATGTCCGTCATCATCCAGCAACGCCTCGAACTGGTCAAGCATCAGCTTCGAGGCAGGCCGTATGAGTGCGCAGAGGAGATGATTCGTGGGCGCTTTGAGAGCTTCAAATGCGATTTCGGCTCTGAAGCTTCGGAAGTGGATGAGATCCCGCTCGAAATAATCGGAATGGAGCCCGGTCTCAACATTCCCGGATCGGGAATACGGAATTCCAGTATGATCATAAAGAAGTAAGCAAAGCCACTACACTTCCACCCATTTTCCCGAGCTGACTGTGTGGCAGGGATGAACTACAGCATCTTTTCGATGAGCAGGTTGAAAAGATCCTCCGACTCATCGACAGGCAGCTGGAGAAACTCGAGCAAACACACCCCCAGGAAGTCGTAGTGAGTTCTCCCCTGACATGCCATATTTCCTCAGTCGACGTGATCCACCAACACCTCCCCCAGCACTTCCACTGGCACGTTTCTATTGGTCTGTAATCATGTCACGGCAGATTGAAAATTACGCGGGTCGTGGAATCCTATGTGCGGACGTATTTGTCCAGATTCAAACGTCGCATTTACGTACGGATATCTGCTTCAACTCCTACGTAGGAAAACATTCTGTGGCGCTGGTAAACGTGTCGATTGATCGTGCCAACTGAAAGGATAGAGCAACACTCATGCTAATCACACCAGTCATATCTTATCGTCTCCGGCGGACTCGGCAGCTCCCCTTATCTGCGCAGGCGATTGAGAGAGCACTATCAGCTTGGAGCTGGTCATCACTTGAATAACGTCGACGACCTCCAAATCCTCCTTGCACCACAGCCGTAACTCCCCCATTCCATTTCCCTGGCCAAGAGTGGTAGTAGCTAACGGTGCCTCTCCTCTCCTCATAGCCAGCTCGCAGTCTGCCACGGCCTGGTCATGAACCGCGTCCAGGAGATCGTATCGGAAAGCGCTATGTACACGACACGCTGTTGCCGTGCCAGCTATGGCATACTCTGTCGCGAGAAGTATGACCCACGACGCCACGCCGGCGAGGACGTTGTTATCGATCCGTACGACAAGAAGAAGTGGGTTGACGGCCAGATCCACTGGGTTGTCAAGAAGGTAACAAGATTGTCCCCATAGTAGCCAGGCTATCTGTTTCAAAGGAAACAAGACTCACATCAGGCTCCCGACCTCACAGGGCGACCCCATCGCCGTCACACGTGGCATCCACCACCCCTACCGCCTCAAGCGCGCCGCCGGCACCGAGCTCGAACCTTGGCGCACCCAGATCGTCATGTCGCTGCTGCCTCCAAACAGCTTGCCGCGGACCTTCAAGCAGCAACCGCAACAACGACGACAGCCGCAACACGGTGTTGGTATTGGCGTCACCAAGCTCTGCACCATTGAATCGACTCTCATGCACGCAGATATGGTCCGCCATGATAGTGCACGCTGGTACCATTACTTATTCTGTTGTCTTGGTGGGGTGAAGAACCATGCGTACTGGCTGGCGGAGTTCCAGATGCATATTCTAATCGAGCCGGCGGATTTGAAGTTTGAGCTCAGGAGCCGGAACGGGGAGAGGCTGGCGAAGAGGGGGCAGGAGGGCGGTGGTGGCGTTGCGGTCAAGTGGGAGGCGCTGCCGGAGGAGCGGGCGGATGGTGGTGTAGATGGGTGGGCGGGGGATGGCGAGACGGAGCGGGAGGAATGGGCGGGTGTGTACAGAGCGTGAGAATCTGAGGGGTTACCAGTCTGTGGTGTCTTTGTAAGTGGCTGCTGCCGCGTGCATCATGGGTCGCGGAATGTAGACAATCTTCATTGCTGTCATCTATCTTCCATCCTTTTACTTCCCCTGAAGGCCATACAATTTCTCCCTATCTAGCGCCGTGTATTTCGAGTCTCCGCCGTCTGCATCTAAGTCATACTCGCTAACCAACGTTGCCCTCGCGTCTCCGTCCCGACCAACACGTCCGACCTGCCTAACAAAATACCTCACCCCTTTCCCTTCCTCGCCCACGAACCCAGCCCCCTGCCCGCCCGTCACCGACGCCATCCTCCCCGCCGCATTCGCCGCCACAAGCATGCCCCCCAAGCCCAGCCAAAGCCCTTTCGCCTGCCGATAGAAGACCAGCAAAAACACGTCGAAACACTGCACCAGCAGGTTAACGGCCAGCACCGCCGCAATGGCCCACTGCCATCTCAGCCGCGGGCCCGACCCGTACACCTCCCAGCGCACCGGGCCCTGCGCCGTCGTCGCCGCCATCCCCTCTCTTCTCTCCACCTCCTCGAAGCCCCATTCAAACGTCGTCAGGAAGCCCGAGAAGAGGACGGCGACGACCATGGCCAGGCCGTCCGTGGGAGCGTGGCCGCGGCCCAGCCCGACGATGGCGCCCGAGAGGCGCCGGGCGATGGCGGTGAAGTCGGGGCTGCCGCTGCCGCTACCGCCGCCGCCGGGCGTTGCGACGAGGTGTTGCAGGCTGGGCGACACGGCGTTGAACCAGTCCGCGAGCTCGTGGGCGACGCCGGCCGTGTCGGCGGCGCCGCCCGGGAGGGGCCAGGAGCCCCAGTTGTCGATGCTCCAGCCGGGACGCGCGCGGTCGATGGCTTCGTCGACGATCCATTGTTGGATTGCTGCGCGCGGTTAGCTGGTGGTGGGTAGATGGAGGGGGAGGGGAAGGGAGGGGGGTTTTCTGCTTGCCGATGAGGTTTTGGGTGATGGTGATGGTGCATGTGGCGCCGGGGAAGGTGTCGTCCGTCTGGGATGTTGGGCCGATCGTCAGGAGGATCGTGCCGTTGTTGACGGATGATGCTTCCCACGACCCGACAGCATGGCCTGGCGCTTCGATACATGCTGTGTCGAGGAGAAGGCCGGTTAGTTTCAGCGTGGCGAACCAGCCGACGGCTCGCCGTGCCCATGCTTTTCCGGATTGTCTTTGCTCATCCCACATTTCTGCCGTTGCTTTGCCGTTGATCGCGACGGCTTGGATTGATGGAGTAGATGCGTTCGTGACGTTGAGGACGGTGTGGATCAGTCCGTCGTTGTCGCCGATTTCGTACCAGCCCGCGTCGTTGGCTACCGTTTCGTATAAGTTTTCGAGAGATTGGAAGCTGGAGATTGCCGCGAATGTATGTGCCTGGAACGTATACATGAGCCTTGTCGTGTGCTCATAACAAAAGCGATACTTACTAAATCCCAGGAGATCTCGCCGCCCTCCCGGATCATGTTCCACGAACGGTCCCATACAGACATTCTGCTGACGTTGGAAACGCGCATGGTCTTGTTCTGGAAAAAGAAACGGTCGTCGCCTGGATCCGGATTCTCAAATCTGGTGTCGGGCCACCATCGTCGCTTCGGCATGCCGACAGTGTTCATGCCGGCGCCTTGCAGCAAAAGACATGTGCCTGTAAGGAAGCTTAGAGCAAGGCGAAGAATATTGCGGATGGTCCAGCCGTTTTGCTTGCGCCTAGAGCAGAAAGTAGAGACGGCAGTCCAGGGCTTACTGAGCTCTTCCTTCATCTCAAAGTCCAGAACCGTAGCTCCCCGTCCGTTCTCGGACACCATCCGCTTTGTGACCAGTGTGTCGGAGATGTGAGCCAGTGTGTCTCTGCCCATGTGGGCTAGTATGGTGTTGAGGATACCGAAGGCCGCAAGCTGAACGTCTTGGTCGAGTTGAAAATTCTTCCAAACGGTGCGCGTCGTTACGGTGAAGCTCGTTCCGGTGGCGCCAAAGACTATGGCACTTTGTTCCTTTCACATTAGTACTCTCATCTTTCGCAGGGATTCTGCGGCGTACCTTAAGAGAACGAATGTGGTGAGAAGCCTTTTCGACAAGTGCCAGAAGAAGTTTCCCCAGCTGTCTTTCACCTCATAGGGCTTGTCGTCAAGTAATTGTTTGGTGGACTCCCATTTCCTCTTGACGAACTTTTGGAACTTGCCTCTCCCACCCGCATTATTGTTTTCTTGATCAGGCTGATCGTCTGACGGTCCTTGGGATATGCTCAGCCTCGTCCCATTTTCTGCACCTGATGGCGTGTTGATGAACGGCTCGTCACTTTCACTCGAGCTGCCGTCCACTCGCTCCATGGAACCGACACCGGGTGGGATCTGTTCGTACTGAGTCGGAGACATGGCGTCTAGAAGTTTGCTGTGCAATCAAGATGTTGCGGGTGCTCCTCTACTTTATACGGCTCAAGGACAAGCGAGGCTGAGCCTTTTGTGTAACCGAAGCCTAGTCTTTTGTGTAAAAGAGGCTGAAGAGGGGCCAATCCGGTACAGCCCATCTTTGATCAGCTATTAGAGTCGTACGATTGCGCCAGCCTCCAGAGCAGTGGGGGCGAGGTGCATTCCGAATGCAAGTCTCTCCTTTGGAAGAGGTAATTTTTACAAGAAATCAAATAGCCCCCGCGCCTTCGACAGGTTTCCGCCACAATAACGCGACTTTTAAAATCGGATAAATGCGTCTAGGTCTTGGATTCAACTACCTACGAATATAATGCACTATTTATGTGATGCAAATGCGGGCGGCCAATATCTCTTGTCGCCCGCTGTGCCGCCGCCCCTAATGGCCCCGTCAATCCCCGCACTCGCTCTGGAAGGACTGCTCTACAGCCGGTGACAAAAGCAGTTGCCCCGGCCATCTAAGCCTTATCGACGACATCACTAGTCTTCTTACGTAGGTAGTAGAATCCAGTGTCCGGACGTAAATGTGCGCATTTAAAACTTGCATTTACGTCTGGATCTTGTATTTAACTACTCGTAGTTATAACGCATAATCTATCTCCTCCGCTCTATAGATCCGAGCCCACCTCCGAGCCCACCTCCGAGGCCACCTCCGAGGCCACCTCCTTGTAGTTTAGCGCCTTCCTAATCTAGAGTCTTGGCAAAGCGTCATCGCTCGCCGCCAGCTATCCGCAAGCGCTTTATGAGCTTCACCATCTATAATACCACCCCCCTAGCAGCCCCAACATGCCCCTAGCATTGCGAAACCGTGCCAAAAGAGCTCGCGAAGAGCCTTCCTCCCCTCCTCTTACTTAAGAGTCGTAGATTCCTACTTCTAAGCCTACGAAACGACGTCGCGGGCGCCCGCGTAAGGCTGCCGCCGACCTTAACACTACGAACGACTTTACGATCGGCGAAGATGCCACCGCCACCTAACCCTCTTAGCTATCACAGCCCTCGCAGTCTTCGCAGCCGCTTCATTCATGGCGTTTAGTTTAAACTCGTCCCGATCGGGTAATATGCCATGGTGTTGAGGTTTTCAGCCAATAGATAAGCTACGATAAGGAACCTCGGAGGTGGCCTCGGAGGTGGCCTCGGATCTATAGAGCGGAGGAGATAGGAATAGCTAATTTTTTTGTTACCGGCGTGAAACTTATTAAGGCTACGGACTAGGACGATAGGCATAGAGAACCGGGCCTACACCACATACATATACATACGTAGGTAGTCGACTATAACCGTGTTTAGATATATCTAGACACGCTTGTCTGCATTTCAAACTCACATATATGTCCGGACAATGGATTTAACTACCTACATTTAAAGAGTGTCGTGTCCTCGGTGGAGCATAGCTGTCACCTGCCCTGGCGCTTAGACGTTGTTTTATAATGGGGCAAAGCGCAACCACTACCGGATATATTAAGCCCGGCGGTCGGGGCTACAGCTCGGCAATAACGCCGGAGACCGATGGGTCGCAGACAAACACCCTTGAAAATTAGAGGCTAAAAAAAAAGAAAAGGAGGTGTATCTCGAGTCATCTTTGTTTCTCCCTCTCCGTCTCTTGATCTTTCTCTGGCCTAACAGTCACGTCGACGGTGCATCTCGTACCATCAAAATTGTCCTCTGAATAATGCTCGACGTCACAGCCAAAGCTATTTACGGCCGGTCAGATGCCGACGCCTTCGCTGCGAATACGAATAGCCCTTCCCGCAATGGGAATAGATCGATCGATGCGTGCTTCTATCTTAAGCTCTAGGACCCTGCATGACATCATAGCATGCCCATGCCCAATTGCCGATTACATACCACAGTCGATCTGCAGGGAACGGCGGTAGGGCACACAGCCCTGTTTCATCCCTTTCCACCCGCGATGGCGGAGGCGTACGGTCTGTTCTTGTTTCCACTGGCCAGTCCCGGGTCCGTGGCATCGTTACACCGCGGAAAAAATGCTACGCTGTCCAAGCAGCCCTGTCAACGTCTGCAACGCTCAGGCCGCTGCCAATCCACAGCCCTCGTATTCCACGGCTGTGGCTTGCCTAATCCATTCCACATGCATCATTATTGAGGAGCCTCGCGCCTGATGCCAATATATAAGTATGTACATACATATGTAGTCCGGAGTACACATTCCATCAAAACCCACCACCAGTCTCCAAGCACAAACCAGCCCCTCAACCTCTCTATTCAAACCCACAGTCAACATGCAGTTCACCCTCACCCTCGCTCTCGCCGGCCTCGCCGCCGCCGTGCCTCTGGCCAACACCGCCGCGGACCCCAACACCGTCGCTATCCAGAACCTTTTCGTCCGCAAGAACGACGGCATCCAGGCCGCCTCGTTCGACATCTCGCCCGCCGGCGCCAAGTGCTCGCAGACCGACCCGGCCTCGCTCGTGTACCCGCACATGACCGAGTGCGAGGGTAGCGACTACGACTACTACTTCCAGATCTCGGAACTCGCTCAATCTGGCGGCTGGAACCTGACCATCACCAGGAAGATCGGCATGAAGTGAGTCACCCTCGAGCTACGCAGTGATTGAAGGAGCTCGGGATGCTAACGAGCTGTTTCTTTGTTGCAGCTCTGTTGTCAACGGCACCGTCGCTGTGCCGACTTACTGCCACGCTGGCGGCAATGGTGCGGATGACTTTGCCTGCAGCCAGGTTGGCAACGCCTCGACCGTTCTCGGCCCCCGCTATGGCACTTACTAAGTGCGCTGAACGGCGGTCATGTATTAGGAAAAGTAGTTGAAGTTGAAGGGAGGATTTCAATGTAAATATTCGGAAGGGTACTTCCATTGTAAAAATACATACACCCGTATACTTACTTTGTTGCGCCGCCGGGAAATATGATTAACAACACATTTCACTTGACATTGCTGCTCTTCAGTCGTTCGAATCGGGCTGTTTGCTTTCCTCCTCCAGTAGAATAATCCTCTTCCCACACGTGAGCCGTGGCTAGTAATTGAATCGCAGGGTAAGGTTTCAGGGGCGGGAGCTCGGGCCGGGACGCAGGAGCAAAAACGCGCGAGCTCATCCGACACGGCAGCTCCGCAACCATGCTCCCCACGCGCTCACGCAGCCTGCTCGACGCCGCCCTCCGCCGGAAGCCATACATATGCCAATCATGCCTGCGTACCCTCCATCAATCGCCCCGCTCCCGCCCAATTGCGCTCCAGCCCACCGTTCGCTACCTACACGCCGCCGCCCGCCTCCGCGATGACGTCGTGCCCTTCAGGAAACAGCTCAAGGACGAGGAGCGGCGCAAGAAAGCCGAAGCCGGCGGCAAGAAGGCCAAGAAGAGCAAGAGCAACGACAAGGCCAAAGCCGCCGACCCGCTGCTGGAGAAGTGGGAGTTGACCGTGGGCATCGAGATCCACGCCGAGCTCAACACCGCCCGCAAGCTGTTCTCTAGCGCTGCCACCTCGACCGCCGACGCCCCCAACTCCCACGCCGCCCTCTTCGATGTCGCGTTCCCCGGCACCCAGCCGCACTTTCAACGCGAGACGCTACTCCCCGCTCTGCGCGCCGCCATCGCGTTGGGATGCGACATCCAGCCGAAGAGCAGCTTCGACCGGAAACACTACTTCTACCAGGACCAGCCGCAAGGCTACCAGATCACCCAGTACTACGGTATACCCGCCCCCACAGCAACTCGCGCCCCGGGCTTCCCCCTCCGATTCCAACGCGCCAGCATGCTGACCCATCTCCCTCCCCGCAGAGCCCTTCGCCCGCGACGGCCAAATCACGCTCTACGCCCACGACGGCATCGACCCACGCGACGGCGCCTCGATCACAATCGGCATCAAGCAGATCCAAATGGAGCAAGACACAGCCAAAACCATCGCGCAGCCGCCGTCGACGCACCTGCTCGACTTCAACCGCGTCTCGCACCCGCTCGTCGAGATCATCACGTTGCCGCACATGCACCACCCGCAAACCGCCGCCGCCTGCGTGCGCAAGATCCAGCAAGTCCTCAAAAGCGTCGGCGCCGTCACCGCGGGCATGGAGGTCGGCGGCTTGCGCGCCGACGTCAACGTCAGCGTGCGGCAACGCGGCGGCGGCGGCGGCGACGACGCGGCGGCGGCGTGCGAGTACCACGGCGTGGGCGGCCTGGGGCAGCGCACGGAGATCAAAAACCTGAGCAGCTTCAAGGCGGTCGAGGATGCGATTGTGGCGGAGAGGGACAGGCAGATCGCGGTGCTGGAGGCGGGCGGCGCGATCGAGGGCGAGACGAGGGGGTGGACGCTGGGGAGCGCGGAGACGCGGAGGCTGAGGGGGAAGGAAGGGGAGGTGGATTATCGGTACATGCCCGATCCGGACTTGGGGCCGGTGGTCGTGGGCGAGGATCTTGTGAGGCATCTGCGGGAGACGCTGCCGGCTTTGCCGGATGAGACGGTGGACATGCTCATGGTGGATCCGAGGTATGGGTTGAGCATGAAGGATGCGAAGACGCTGGTTGGGCTGGATACGGGGGATAGGCTGGACTACTATTTCGATGTCGTGGAGAAGCTGAACCAGCAGACGACGGCGGAAGAGCAGGCGTCGTTGAAGCTGGGCAAGGCTGCTGGCAACTGGTACGTATCAGGGCGTCCGCGTGCTTTACTCACCAAGCTGACAGTCGTTAGGGTGCTCATGGAACTCGGCGGCCTGATGACCAGCGCAGACATCACTTGGTCCGATAATGTCGTCCCAGCCGAGCAGCTCGCCTCCATCATCCTTCACTCGCTGCGCCGCCAGATCACGGGCCCGACTTCGAAGCAGCTTCTTTCAAAGGTTTTCTATGGCGACGAGCGGCCTGTCGAGCGCATCATTGAAGAAGAGAACCTTTTGCTGGTTCCCATGACCAGAGACGAGTACCAGTCGTTGGTCCAAGAGGTGCTCGATGATAATCCAGATACGATCACTGCGATCAAGGAGAAGGGCCAAACAGGTAAACTCATGTTTCTTGTGGGGCAGACAGTTCGGCGGGGAGACGACGGCAGGGTTGAGGCGAAGAAGGTGGAGGAAATGCTGAGGGAGTTGCTCGAGATACCCGCGTAAAGAGTCGGATAGATGTGAGAATTTAGCCTTCATCAACGTCAACTCAGATTCAACCATCGCCACGACGTGGGGTATCAGAATGCTCAAAAATCGAGGCAACGATTCGGTCACCAAATCGGGACCTCGGCTGACAAAGCGCAACGCTCCGCCGTCCTCGGGCCTGAGATTTCCGCGGGGAGCTAATCGAACGCGGAAGGTGGGGGAGGGGTTCGGCGAGGACGGCGAGTGAAGAGCAGACGCCAACCCGCGGCCCGAAGCAGCTGGGTAACTTCAACCGTGACGTGATTGATGGCTTGGAGCACAACTGTACTCACACCCCACCTTTCTCCCGCCGTCGTGAGGGGCAGGGACGGCATGAGCCCGTTGGTAGGATGCCGTCTGCGTCATAAAGTCCGCTTCTTCCTCATCCCCAAATTCAATCCAGTCTCCCCGCTTCCTACTCCATAGCTTCCCACAGCTTACGTTCGTCAATTGACCTTTCCCCACATTTCCTCAACACCAGCGCTCCGGCGACCACAGCCAGCCATGGATCCCAACACCACCGTCGACCCCAACAACATCCTCAGCGCCAAAGGCCTCGTCGTCGCCATCACCGGCGGCGGCAGCGGTACGCAAAACCCACCACCTCTCCTCTCCGCCCCCATCATCCCCTTCGCTAACCCACCACCACCCACCCCCCAGGCATCGGCCTCGCCATGGCGTCGGCCATGGCCCAAACCGGCGCCAAACGCATCTACCTGCTCGGCCGCCGCGCCGACGTCCTCGCCAACGCGGCCCGAACCCTCAACGCCCTCCCCAACGTCGCCGCGCCGGACACGGCCGTCGCGCTCCCCACCGACATCAACTCGTGCGCCTCGGTCGCCGCCGCGGCCGCCCGCATCGAGCGCGACTCGGGCCACCTCGACGTCCTCGTCAACAACGCCGGCAAGACGGGGCCTCCCAACAGGCCCGCGCTGGAGGCGCAGTCGGTGGCCGAGCTGCAGGAGACGCTGCTCGCGGGGTTCGAGGACGGCGACTGGCTCGACACGCTGCGCACAAACACGGCCAGCGTCGCGCTGGTGACGGCGTCGTTCCTGCACCTGCTGGACGCGGGCAACGCGCGGCGCGGGTGGCGGGCCGGCCGCGTGGAGGCGGGCGCGGCGAGGGCGAGGGCGTGGACGAGGGAGCTGGGTGAGAGGGAGGAAGTGGACGAGGGCGATTTGCGGACGAGCCAGGTGCTGACGGTCGCGAGCATCGCCGGGTTCAACAGGCACGTCACGGCCGGCGTCGCGTACAGCGCGAGCAAGGCGGCGGCCGTCCATGTGGGCAAGGTGCTGGCGACCCTGCTGGTGCCGTGGGGCGTAAGGAGTAATGTCGTTGCGCCGGGTGGTGAGTTTTTTTTTTTTTTTTTCTTTTTTTTTCTGTCCCCCGCCCCCTCTCTCCTTCTGGTTCTTTTTGGTGGATTGGTCTGTGGTGGGGGAGGGGGTGAATTCCTGCGCTGACTGGTTATGCAAAACAGTGTATCCGAGCGCGATGACGGGCGAGCATGATCAGGAGTATCCGGTTAGCCAGGTGCCGGCCGGGAGGAAGGGCTCGTTCGATGATATCGCGGGCTTGATCCTGTACATGGTGGGCAAGGGCGGGTCTTACCTCAACGGCTCGGTGCAAGTTACGGACGGTGGCCGGTTGAGCGGGTTCCCGTCGACATATTAGGCGAGTGTTGTAATACTGGCGGACTTTCGTTCTACGGTTTTGGCTTGAAACCCCTGGAAAGAGACATCAATGGCTTTAGGGCGGTAGAAATGACGCGGAGCGTGGAAGGAAGGCTAGACAGACTGCCATGTGAGTAACTCTTCTTGGATTTTTCCAGATCTTTTTGAGATGCAGATCATACAGGAGCGCGCACTCTTTCAGCGACGTGTTGGCGAACTGCAGGGCGTTTTCTGCAAGCTCCAAGAGGACGTGTCAGACTCCGTTTTATCGGTCTATTCCGCGTTCAAATCGGTCGAGTGCCAATCGACCAAGCTCGAGATTGCTTTTTTCCTTTTCTCCAGCTCAGATTTCGATCTGTATATGATGGGACAGAGAAGTATCCTTAAACACTTGATTTCAGGATGAAAGGATGACCGAAATCGACTCGTTGCCACGTTCACTGTCATCGTTTTCCAGGTATACACGGACTGCTCCAAAGGTAAAGAAAGAAGTATCAACAAAGAACTAAAATCCAGCTCCTCATTCAAGCGCGTTGCCCGTCATCACAACAACATTGTGCCTGACAGTCATCGAGCTCCGTACAAGTGTGCCTACCCACTCTCGCAAAGCGTCGCTTCCCGCCCAGCCGTTCCCACCACATTGCGCATACCGCCACCGACTAAACAATCGTCGTCTTAAGCGTAGTCGGCGAGGGAAGCAACAGGCGTCAAGGAAATCGGGGTCGTCATGGAAACGCTAGACTGCTCGGTCGACACGTCAGCAGTCGTTGTCGTCGACAGTGAAGCCTCGGTCGGCTCGGAAGAAGAAGAAGAAGAAGAAGAAGAAGAAGAAGAAGAAGCACGCTCACCAGGACCCGCGACGCTCGTCGTGATGTCGCCGCTCTCGACGTACACGCCGCTGAAGAACCAGTCCTCGGCATCGTCGGTGTCGTAGCCGCTGCGCGGCAGGCGCAGCACGCCGAGATGCCAGTCGGCGCCGTTGCTGCTGGCGCTTGCGGCGACCGGGGCGACGGTGCGCACGAGCGGGTCGGCGCCGGTGCTGTGCCAGAAGGCGACCGTCTGCGCGGCGAAGTCGATCTCGTACGCGACGTTGTGCCAGACGTCGGGCTCGAAGGCGGCGCTCCACTGGCTCGCGCCGCCGACCATCCACTGCAGGTTTGGGTTCGTCTCGCCGCTCGCGCCGCTGATCCAGCCGTACTTGAGCTCCGTGAAGTGCGACTCGAAGAAGTTGACCTGGTGCTCGTGCGCCGCCGACGGCGCGTTGGCCGTGCCCCGCGAGATGCTGAAGTGGTAGAAGACGGTGCCGCTGGCGATGGCCGCCGTCGTCTGCGGGATCAGCTCCGTGCGCCACATGTCGCTGTTCCACTTGGCCGTCGGGTCGATGGTGATGCGCACGCCTTGGGCGGAGGCCGTGTCGGCCGGGTTCTTGTACGAGGGTGAGAGGTTGACGTAGTCGGTCACGTCGCCGCTGCCGTGGATGTAGTATTGGTACGGGCCGACCTAGTGGGGGGAGAGGGGGAGTATTAGCGGATGGAAAGAGGAAGACATTGGGAGGGAGAGAGAGAGAGAGAGAAAAAAAAAAAAAAGGGGGGGGGGCAATTCTATTCAGAAGCTGGATCCTGGGAAGAAGAACGTACCTGGTTTGCCCATGACCACTTGTTTAGGTCGGCCGACGAGTTGAACTCATTGAATCGTCCATCCCAGAGTACCGTGCCTGCGGCGGCGGAGCCCGCGAGAGTGGCGGCGGCGAGGAGGGCTTGACCAAACATGGCGAGCAGAAGGATTGAAAGTGGTAGTACAAAAAGACTGAAAATGGGGAGTGCAAGGCAAATGCTACCACAGGAGGAGAAACGAAGCAGCGGAAAGTCCCTACACTAAGACACCAACAAAGGTGTGCCTAGCCGTAGTCAAAAGACATCTTATACTTCCGCTCAAGCAGGTCAGGAGACGGCGGAAACGCTGAAAATGCCGTCAGGGAGGCAAGTATTACGACACACTCGGCAAAGATTGCATAGTATTACGCCTGCTTTGCGGCGCTTCCTTTCCCGCCAGCGCCGTGAAGCCGGACATCAGGCTAACGGAGTGGTGTACCCGCTGCTCCTGAGTGCAATCCGGGGCCGAGCTGTCCGGATATACAGAATGCAGAGCACTGGCCACGAGGGTGGCAGCGCACGCAGCGTGCGAACAATGCATCTCCAAAACATTGGCCAGTTGATTGACATGAATGACACAGGGTGCACGCGGAGCGTCACCGTCCACATCCCTGCATAAATTTAAGCATAATTCCCAAGCATCGGTGGATTTTAGCCGTTATTGGGTGGCGTGCAAGGGTGCCCATCGGCATCGCGGACCGCAGGCGCTGGAGATCCGCCTCGGGTTGATTAGAAACCACGCCACGATCTGCCCCCGGCTGCGGGGAGATGGTGCTGCTGAGCCGGCAGGTGGGGCGGCGGCAAAAACCTGGCTATTGCAGTCGCCACAGCAATGTCTGTTGAGCTCGTGGTATGGAAGCGATGTCGAAAGATGGCCCACAGCTAGTGGAGAAGTGTGGGCAGTGGAGAGTGGGGGACGGAAGTTGAGGAGGCTCGTTTCATGCGAGGACGAACGAGCTTTGCCGAGCACCCACTTGACCGCATTGGTCAGACATCAAACGATTGTTCTACGTAGTGATTCATGTTACGGCGGAGATTTGCACGGATGCTCACGTATCGCTGCAGTACGAGTCGTACTTGTCGCGCTGGCAGCGATGGCGCTCTCCAGAACGGATACTTTCGGACATTACTCGAGCGAGTTCCCTGATGTTGGAATCACAGATAGCAGCTGAAACATACGACAATCTCAAACGCGGGAGAAGCTTAATTTTTCAAACTATGTATGGACAAATGTTGCAAAGATATTCACACGAAGAACGTAAAGAATGAGCAGCCGCTCTCCTAACAATCACTTCTTCCCGACATGACCACATTTCTCAGCCCATCTAGAAAGCCGGATCGGCGTTCGTAAGAAGCTGGACGAAGTACTCCTGGAACCAAGTGCCAGCCTCAGGCGCGGGCTTGAGCGCGCTGTTGGCGCCGCAGTGCGAGTCGTAGCGAGTCGCCGACGTGTCCGACGTGCCGTCAGCCTCTCCGCCCGGCTTGACCCAGACAATGGCATCGAGCAGCGGGTCGTCGGTCTCGGTGGTGGGGCGCAGACCGAAGCCGGTGCCCTTGACGTTGCACCAGTCACCCCAAGCCTCCTGCGCAGTGGGCTGCTTGCCGGACCGGCCCTGGTCGACGATGAAGTGCGCAGGGTAGCCCGCCGTCTCGAGAAGCGGGCCGAGCGCGTTGATGTAGCGCTTCTCGTCGCAGATGGTGCTGCCCTGCGTGTACGACGGGCAGGTTGCAATGCTCCACGCGTTGTAGTTGGACACGTTCGTCGCCAGTCCGCGCACCGCCTTCGGGCTACCCGCCGCCTTGTAGACTTCGGCGAACAGGTCCGCCGCCGGCTGCTGGTTGGCAGGCCAGCCCAGCCAGCCTGCGTGCCCGGCGTCCAGGTACATGGCCACGTTGTCGAGGTTGAGCGCCTTGATGGCGTACTCGATGCTCTCCTTGTACGCGGATTCGGCGTTGGCGCACTTGGCCACGTTCAGGTTGGTCACCAAGTTGGCGAGGGAATCGGGCTCTGGGAAGAAAAATGAGTATGGTTCTTGGAAGTTGAATGCTGCGGGGTGGACGTACCAATGACCAAGGTGAAGAAGACATCGGGGTAGGCGTTGATCTTCTTGACAATCTCATCGATGTACTCCGTCTTGTAGATGTTTACGCCATCGTCGGCAATGGAGAGCTCTCCGTTGGAAGCAGCCGCAGCGCAGTCACGGTCCGGGAGGTCGTACACAACCAGAGGCAGGGTCAGCTTCGCGCCAGCCGCGTTCTTGGCCTGCACGTCGGCGGCGAAATCATCAATCATGGGAATCTTGTCGCGGGTATCCCTGGAGCAGAAGTAAGCTTACTGTCGCACAGCTTGAGCTCAGCCAGAGATGGGCAAACTTACATCCAGTAGAAGCTGGGTACATCGGCGACCTTGGTGGCCTGGGCAGCCAAGGCAGTGCTGCCAGCGGCCTCCAGAGATGGGACCGCGATGCTGACAACCTCGGACGAGTAGTACGCGTTAGCGTAGAAGCTGTAGCCGGCAAGCGGGTTGGCGTCGGCGGCCTGGGTCGTCGCGGTTGCGCCGGTAGTAGTGGCGCCGGCGGCAGTCGTGCTCGTCTGTAGCGTCGTAGGAGCTGCTGTCGTTTGGCCGTACGCAGCCGGCAACACAGCCGCAAGGGCGAGCGCTTCAGCGTGCTTCATCTTGTCGAGAAAGAGTGACGAAAGTAAATCTGTCCCTGAGAATTGGCCGTACGGGCTGTGTTCGAAGGCGGCTGGGGAGTACGATAGAGCAAGTGGGAGATCCTTTTTTATATTGCCTGGCATATGCACAGCTCATGGCGGCGTCCGGAGCGCTGAACCGAATTTCCGTCACGAACGGGCCCGACCCCCGCCACAGTGGCACCGCCATCAGGTTTCAAGGGTCAAGTAAGAAGCTTTCGAAGGGGCTGCAGCTCGTTCGGGAACATTGTTCTTAGCCTGCCGGCGGGGGAGCGGTGCTCAGAGTATTCCACGTCTGGCACGGACTTGGCTGCAGTGGAGCATTTGACAGCCGGAAAGGCCGAACAGAGCCATGCTTACAGGCGAATGTACAACCGATCCAATGGCAGCAGACCGGAGCATGAAACAAGCGGGCCCGTGCTATGCTGGCTGATGGTGGAAACCGGGCTAAGACTGAATCGTGGAGTTGTATGGGTCGCCAAGTCAGCGGAGCGTGACACCACCTGAGGCGAGCGAAGGACGGCAAAAACAGTGGGATGAGCCGCCGGAGCCAGCGGCCTCGGACCCGGCAGAGGAAATTAAATGACAGGACGCAGGCGAAGAACGTGACTTATTCGTGGCTATAGCGGGCGACCAAAGAAGAAAAGGCCTGGCCAGGTGAGGACGATCCCCAGCTGTTTGGGGTTGATTAAGCTTGACGGGTAAAAGGCGTGGTGCCGCTACCCCGCCTCTCGCAAATTGTACCTGCGTCCGACCGTGGCTTTCACTTGGCGTACTCGATCATCTAAGCAGGCTGCTTCCCGTTGCTGCTTTTGGCACGGCGTACCTGCATGAGATTACGGGCGTTTCTTTTGCTAATTCTGCTCACATCAGTGATTGACGAGCCATCCGAGGATTGAGCAACTTCCATCACACGGCACCGTGACGCTGGAGAGCACGCATGCTTGACGTCTTTTTGGGCTCCAAACAAGTAGACAAGAATCATGGGAAGGTGCTGCTGATAAGCCATCCGGCTGAATTCCAGCGGACTCCTTTCGTCATCCAGGATCGCGCAACGTGCCTGTTACGCGAAGATCGCCTGCAGTGTGAGCCCGAACCGGGACACGCCAGAATGCATGGTCAGGTCGCACGAACGTAAATAGCCGAATCCACATTGAGGAATGCCACGGCCGCCGACCCGGCACCCAATTCACGCATCCGTAAAAGTGTCAACACCCACTATCGTGGCCAGAGCGCAAAGGGTTGCCACGAATGAAGAAGAAAGGAGTCTCCGCATGTTGAAGAGCCGTCGGATGCCTCAAGGCGCGAACTAGATTGGCGACGATCCGGCCGTGGCAAAAGCTCAAGAAAGTTTGTGTGTAGTCTTGCAGACTGCTAGAATCCTTCCAGCTGTTATGTGCTGGCTTGTGAAGTTGTGTCACCCACACTGCCGATTTCCGTTGGTGGAAAATGGGAGGGATACAATTAGACTGAAGACGCCATCCACAGATGTGGTGATGCAAGCGGGCAACTGACGGTGCGGAGCGTCATCCGATGTCCCCATTAGTTCGACCTTATAACCTGTCGAGTCGACCCTGATCCCCCTTTTGGTATCCTAAAACTCCATTGCTATGCCCAACTCTTGAACTTTACCCGAAACTCCCAACCATGCATACCCAGGTCATACCGCCTCAGTCGTCATCCATTCCTGTGTCGGCCTCATCCATCGGCTCACGCGGCTCTTGCGCTTCATGGTATTGTATAGCGTCATCGATGTAGCTGAGGATTGCGTTCACGCTGTCCTCATCCTGCACGTTGAGCTTCAGGAAGGAAACCATGCTGAAGTCGTCAATCAGTCCCGCCACCGCCTTGTTCAGCCTGTTGAACGACGAGCCCGTCATGACGCTCTCGGTCGCAGAAGGGTCACCAACGCTTTCGAACTCGAGCCTATGGGCCGGATCGTCTTCCATCAAGCCAGCGTCGGGGGTGATGAAGCGCTTGAGCTCGCGCTTGGCCACCTGGTCCTTGACCAAGTCCATCTTGCTCAGGACGTTGATGTGCGGCATTTCCAGCATGAGCATGGCGCTCATGGCCGAGAGGGTGCCGGCGAAGAACTTGGCGCGGTCGACGACGAAGGTGGCCTCGAGGAGGTAGGCGGCGCACATGTTGATGTTGAGCGAGCCGCGGGTGAGGTGCTTGACGAGGGCGGGCAGAATGGGGACGTGCGTGTACAGCTCGATCTGGCCCGGCATGTCGATGACGATAAGGTACTCCTCGGTCACCTCCTCGAGCGGCTCGGTCAGGAAGTCCATGTTCTCCAGCAGGAACTCGAAGCAGTAGATGAGGCCGCCGTTGGGGCCGAGGCCCATCTCCTCCATGACATCCTCGAGGCTGATCAGGTCCTTGATGTCGACGTCGGGCTCGTACGCAAAGTCATCGGCGGCGGGGTCGAGGTTGATGTAGAAACACGAGCGCTTGAGGGTGCGCAGGTGCTGGATCAGGGCGGAGCAGAAGGTGCTCTTGCCGGCGCCGGCCGGGCCCATGACCAGAGTGCCGAACTTGCTCATGGCTCGCGATGGATGCGGGGAGTTTTCGTCGAGTAGCGCTCACACGCGGCGGCCGAGCAGCGACGCCGGTGACTTTTTGCGCCGCTTGCGACCGACGGTCGGCGCCAGGCGGCGACACGTGCGGGCAGAACGACTCCGGAGCGGCAGGCGGTGAGCGAAAAAATGGCGGGATGAGGTGCTTTGCGCCCGGCAATTAAACGTCGGCTTAGCGTCTTTTCCCAAGGCCATTGTCTTCTTTTCCCCTCCTCCACCCACTTTCTCTCTTCATCCTCTTCCTCTTCTCCACCTCCACTTCGCCCTCTTCTCTCCTCGCCCTCACGCGCCTCGCCTTTCCCAGCCGCCACGATGGTCTCCGTCCCCAATGGCACTGCCTCCAAGGGCAGCTTCCTCTTCACCTCCGAGTCGGTCGGTGAGGGCCACCCCGACAAGATTGCGTATGACTCCCCCGCGCCGCATTCCCGTGAGCTCCCGCGCTGACGGCTCTACAGCGACCAGGTCTCCGACGCCATCCTCGATGCCTGCCTTGCCGAGGACCCTCTCTCCAAGGTTGCTTGCGAGACTGCCACCAAGACCGGCATGATCATGGTCTTCGGTGAGATCACCACCAAGGCCGCTCTGGACTACCAGAAGATCATCCGTGGCGCCATCAAGGACATTGGCTACGATGACTCGGCCAAGGGATTTGACTACAAGACCTGCAACGTCCTTGTCGCCATTGAGCAGCAGTCGCCCGACATTGCCCAGGGTCTGCACTACGAGCAGGCTCTGGAGCAGCTCGGCGCTGGCGACCAGGGTATCATGTTCGGCTATGCCACCGACGAGACCCCCGAGATGCTTCCTCTCACCATCCTTCTGTCGCACAAGCTCAACTCTGCCATGACCAAGGCCCGCAACAACGGCGACCTTCCCTGGCTCCGTCCCGACACCAAGACCCAGGTCACCGTCGAGTACGAGCACGATGGCGGCGCCGTTATCCCAAAGCGCGTCGACACCGTTGTCGTCTCTGCTCAGCACTCCGAGGACATCACCACCGAGGAGCTCCGCAAGGAGATCAAGGAGAAGATCATCAAGCAGGTCATCCCCGCTCACCTCCTTGACGACAAGACCGTCTACCACGTAAGTGTCAACAGAAGCGAACTTTGTTGAGATGGCCCGCTAACCCCTCTACAGATCCAGCCCTCTGGCCTCTTCATCATCGGTGGTCCCCAGGGTGACGCCGGTCTGACTGGCCGTAAGATCATCGTCGACACGTACGGTGGCTGGGGTGCCCACGGTGGTGGTGCCTTCTCCGGCAAGGACTACTCCAAGGTTGACCGCTCGGCTGCCTACCTGGCCCGCTGGATCGCCAAGTCTCTCATCAAGGCCGGCCTCGCCCGCCGTGCCCTTGTTCAGCTCTCGTACGCCATTGGTGTCGCCGAGCCCCTCTCCCTCTTCGTTGAGACCTACGGCACCTCTGACAAGACCTCGGACGAGCTTGTCGAGATCATCCGCAACAACTTCGACATGAGGCCTGGTGTCATCGTCAAGGAGCTCAACCTTACCAACCCCATCTACAACCGCACTGCCAAGAACGGTCACTTCACCGACCAGACCTTCACCTGGGAGCAGCCCAAGGAGCTCAAGTTCTAGGTTCGAGAACTTCCGGCTGAATTTTCCTTCTGGGTTCTTTACAATGAACATTTAAGTTGACGACTCAACGTCTTGTCAACGCTACGCGGTAACGACTGATGTTTATTCAACAAACAAAACGGCGTCAGGGATCATCTAAAAAGAGAAAAATCTTTACTTGGGCTTTTTGGGCAAGATACCACCTGTCAACAGTATTCAACATAGACTCTCTAGAAGAAAACGCTGCAATATGCGCAAGAGCTGCAAAGTATTGCAGATGGTTAAGAGAGAAAGAACTTCTTCAACCTTTTCACTTTTGTTTTTCGCCAAAATAATCAGAAGCGCCGGCGTTTGGGAGGGGGTTCTTTCAACACGAATTCCACGGAACGCTCAAGCTTGTCATAGCATTTGGAGGAAACACTCATTCTGCTGTTCTGTCGGCTACATGAAGCGGATCGGTGGAGTAGCGAGGCGTCAGTAGGACGTGCCTCGCAGAGAGATAAATGAATGAAAATGTGTTGGAAAAAATGAACGTCTCCCTTATCATCATCCTCAACAATCGCTGCACCCTTTCGCCCTGTCCCTATCCTTATCGGACTAGACCGTCTTTGTCGACACTTCCCTTGGTAGCAAAGGATGCATGCCCTTAGTGCTATAGGGGGTCACAAGACTTGGGGCACAGGTCATGCAACGGTGATGCGGGAAGCAATTCAATAGTCCCTAATCAGCCAACCAGCGCCCAAAGCCATTTTAGCTTTGTTTTCTGGACCCTCGTGGAAAGGTCCTACAGTAACTACTCGACTCCTAGCGGTTTTCGTCTTAAAGGGAGTTCATCATCCGTCAAGATGCGAGAGTGACGGTTTTATTCCATGGAGTCCCAGGTTCAAACAGGACTTGATTGAGACATCGCGCGGATGGGGATCGCGATTTGAAATTTGAGGACTCTTCCAATATCGCTTTTATCTATACGTTATGATAGATCGATGGGTCAAGAAATAGTTGTTATAGGAGCAGGGGTCGCAGCTTGAACTGCTTGCAAGCAAAGGGGGGGGGGGGTCGTCCTCGAGGCGATCAAGCAAGCGGCCATGCTTGCGCTTGGCTTGATTGAATGCTTAACAAGTGGGCGAGAATTAGACCGGGCGGACTAACGTTATCCGAGTAACTCCGAATAGTTCTCTAAGTAACTTTGAATAACTCCGAACTGTATAGGAGCATATACATACGTGTTGAAGGGCCAGAAAGGAGCTCGAATGGAAAACAAAGCATGGCGACAGGTATAAACCTAAAGTTCGACGCAAAGCCAATCAAGAGTGTGAAGTGCAGGTATGCTCGTTGCGCATTACACGAGCAGCACTGGCAGCAAGCGTTCGGGATATGATGGATTGGAGGGTACAGCCAACACCTCGGTATAAGCTCACGCTTGTAAGCAGCCACAGCCGGTGTGCAGCATGCAGCCTTTCGCGCATTGCTCCAATTCGTTCAAATTGGACATCACAGCGGGTGATAAAGTACCGGATCTCTCAGCTTTGCCGCGCAGAATGCATGACACCCTACTTACGTAGATAGTTGAATCCATTCTCCTGACGTATGTGCACCGTGACAGGGGACAAATTCGTCTGGATATGAGGTCTAAATACCTACACAGGAAATCTGTAACATGCTGTGACATCAAGAGCAGCCGCACCAACAGTATTCACCTCGAACACGGATGAGGAGAGAAACAGACGAAAAAGACTTTTTTGGGGGTATCCCATCCCGATAGCAACTTTTATATGACCTGCAAAGCCCCTCTTTGAAGCGCATCCCACGCCCAACCAACGCCGATAGATGCCGCAAAACCTCTATCCCCAGCAACGCTCAGAGAGCACCCTTAACAGGTAAAACCCATAATGCAGCATCTACCTCTTACCTCCTCCTCTGCGCGACCTTCCTCCTCTTCGCAAACATGGCCCCGGCCTCGGCGCCGCCGCTCCCACTATCCCTCGGCCCATCCTCGACCGCCCTCTTCCGACTCTTCTCCAACGCGCCCTTGGTGCCCGTGCGCTCGCCCTTCCTCGTCAGCCTATCGATGCGATCGACGCCGGCGCCCAGCTCCATCCACTCCTCGCCGCCGTACGCGCTGCGCTGGCGGCGCTCGCGCGCCGCCGTCTTGGCGCGCTCCTTCTTGCCGGCTGCGGGCAGGCGCACGAAGTTGGTCTCCTCGTACGCGCGGCGCTCCTCCTCGGCGGCGCGGTCGCGCGCCGACTTGACCCGCCGCCCGCCGTCGACGACGTTGGAGCCGATGCTGGGCTGCGCGACGGGCGCGGCCGACAGGTGCTCGTCGACGAACTCGTCGATGGCGGCGGCGCGGCGGGGCCCGCCACGCTCCTCTCTCGCGCCGCCGTGGCGCGGTAGGTCTTCCGGCATCGCGGTTGCGGTGATGCGCGGAGGGCGGTAGATGCCGGTATCGTCGGGCTCGGCATCGCCCTTTCGCTTGCTGCGCTTCTTGTCGGCTTCGGAGCCGGCGGCGGCGGCGTCGTTGTTGTTGTTGCTGCCGCGGGAGAAGGCGAGGGGGTTGGGGCGGTAGGCGAGCTCGTCGATGTCGTCGTCGTCGGAGGCGTCTTCGTCTTCGTCTTCGTCCTCCTCACTACCGTCGTCCTCCTCGCTCTCGTCTTCGCCGCCGCCCTCCGCCTTCTCCGCCTTCTTCTTGTTCTTCTTCCCCCCCGGAGCATTGGCGCTGCCACCGCCGGCCTTCTTCAGCGCCTCCTCCGCCCGCGCCGCGTCGTCCGCCGCCCGCACCACCTTGTCGATCTGGTACTTGAGCTTGCCCTCGAGCGGCCGCGCGCCCTTTTCCAGGTACAGCCGGAGCTCGCACAGCTTCTTGACGACGTCGTCGACGTTTTCTTTTCCCCCTTCCTCTTCGTTGCCGCCGCCGGCCTTCTTTGTCTTCTCGCTGTTCCGAAGCTTGAGCAGGATCAGGAAGACCAGGTTCTGCAGGTACGACAGCAACAGCTCGTTCTTGACGTCCAGCAGCGAGATGCCGTCTTTGGGCGGCAGCGGCGAGAAAGACGACGCGTTGTCGCCGCCATCGTCGGCGGTGTTTTTGCTGTTGTTGTTGGGCGAGGGCACCGGTTCGGCGGCGGAGGTGAGCGACGCCGTCAGGTTCGACAGCAGCGTCGGGAGGGAGGTGTCGAGTTTTGCGGCGGCCATTCTTGGCTAAACCCTCGTGTGCGATTCGAAATCGTATATGTGCAGGGCGCGCCGTGCGATGTTGAAGGAAGTGGATTCAGCGCTTTGCGCGCGTTGTGTAGCGTGGCCGTGGTGGTTGTGCTGTCCCTTTGCGCTCTTCTGCTTTCCTCCCGGAATTTTTGTGAGAGGAACACGGACTCGCTCGCGCGTCGCAAGCGGCAGAATCCCAAACTTTTTGCTGACTAACCAGTCCGACTCACCGCCTTTCGGCGTACAAAACTCGCCGAAGAATTCTGACATGTGTGCCACCGTATTACTGCTACTCCGAAACCTCACACGGTCATTGCAAAGTCACGGAGCTTTTGCTGCTTTCCGATTAGAGGCGCCGCATGCAACGAACGCATGCTATGATAAATTGATGTCATCTCTCGCTGTCAGCTCGCCCCCACCAACAACTACCACCCCCGACCGAATCACACTTGCGCAATCGAAGCGAAGATCCGCATGGGTAGTAGCCATCAAATCAGGGATATCACCCCGCGTAACTCCAACCCAAAATTTCCCGGGAAGAACGCCGGCTTGCCAACAGAAAACAGAATCAGAAAAAAAAGTAAGAAAAAAAAAAGCAGGGAAATACGCGCCATGGCCGTCCGCCCCATCCTGGAATATGCTGCAGGAGTGAAAAAAAAAAAAAAGGGAAAAGATGTTTCCCGCCCCTCATCAGCGCCAACCAATGCACTTTTGGATAGCCAGAACCAGAAAGCGAGAGAAAAAAAAAAAAAGAGAACAGAACGGGAAATAAATGGCCCGCCCTCCAAACTCTCTCTTACTCTTACAACCCCCTGCCCCTGCTTGCCCTTCTCTCAATCAAATCAATTCGCCAACCAACCAACCCCCATCCCCACCCCCATATCCTCGCCCCCGGACGGCATCTTCCTCGCGCGCGCCAGCCCGAAATCCAGCACCTCGCTCCGCGGCTCGACGTACTCCCTCAGCCGGCCCTTGACGCCGACCGCCAGCGGCGCCTCCTCGCCAAACGGCCCGACCTGCCTGCCCTTGACGAAGACGAGCTGCGTAGCGACGCCGAGGCTGTTGTCGTCGAGGACGTGCGCGGTGGCGGCGTCGGTGCTGCCGAAGGCGATGAGGTTGAGGTGGGACCAGCGGGGGGAGCGGTGGTGGTGGTGGTTGTCGTGATGGTGCTGACCCTGGTGGCCGTGGTGGTGGTGGTGGTCGACGGCGGTGATGACCGAGTCGGTGTCGCTGTGGGCGTCGGAAGTGGCCGGGTGCGGGTGGTGCGAGTAGAGGATGGATTGGGCGACGTTTTGGACGAGGAGGGCGTAGATGTTGCGGGGGAGGGCGCCGAGGCTGTTGTTGTTCTTGGGCCAGGTGGTGATGTTGAGGGAGACGAGCTGGGGGAGGTAGTTGAGGGCGCTCTGTTGGTTTGGATGGTTAGTTTGAAGTATGTATGGGTTAGGGGGGTTGGGGCTTGGGCGTACCTCGAAGGCGGCGAAGCTGTCGGTCTTGTCCGCGAGAATGCTGGTCGCCGGGAAGCCGACGGATAGCTGTTCCAGCTCCGAGCACTCCCTGCAAATGTTCTCGAAGTCCAACGGGCTGTACACGTACTCGTCCTCGAGCAGGTCCGCCGCGTTGGCGTGCACGTTGAGCAGCTTCAGCGTCTTGCCGTGCCTGCCGATGCCTGCTGCGGTAGGCAGCTCCTTGACGTTGCTGATGTCGATGGTGATGGCCTTGAGTCCAGTGACGAGGCACAGGAAGTTGTCCAGGGCGTGCAGTGCGTCGCTCTCGCGGTTGTCCTCGTGCTTGAACTCCAGCGTTTCGAGGTTCCGCGGCAGCTTCGTCGGCTTGCTCAGCTCCGCAAACAGAGTGCACGCCCCCGGGCAGTCGAAAACGGCCAGCTTCTTGAGCGTGGAGAACTTGATGGCGCGGCACCACGTCTCGGCCGAATAGCGCAAGTGCACCTTCTGCAGCGTGAGCTCTGTGAGGGCCAGAGGCTTGCAGTGATCGAGGGGAATCATGTGCCCAAACAGCCTCGACGTAATCAAGCCAGGACCGGTGCTCGAGTCATGCAGTTCACGAGGCGAGAACGGGCTTACGGCGGGGTGGAAGCTGGCGTTGACAATGAGCTTGTCGACCTTCTTGTTCTTGCGCAAGAGGATATTGCACAGATCCAGCACCTCGCCGCTGTCGGGATACAGGCCGAGGGTGCGGGTGTGCTCGGCGATGTGCTCCAGGTCGCCCGAGTGCTCCAGCTGGTCGAGGATGTTCCTGTCGAGCGAGATGCCCTCCAGCCAGGTCATCTGGCGCTGCTTGCGGTACAGCAGCAGCAGGTTCTCGGCGGAAAAGGGCTGCCATGGGTGCCAAGAGAATCTCTCGAGAATGTTCTCAGGCAGGAATTCCAGGATCATGCGCACAGCAAAGTGGGCCTGCTGCAGCTGGTTGCGCTTATCCTCGACCTCGGCAAGGTAGATGTGCAGGCGGCGGATGTAGTTCAATCCGATGTTGCGCGGGTTCAGAAAGGCGCCCAGGTTGAGGTCCGCCGTGCTGCCCACGTTCAGCGTCACCTCGCGGTACAGATTGCGCACCGCGATCTGGTGCAGCTGCTTGCACGAGAGGGACAGGCTCTTGAGATCCGTAGGCCGCAGAACCTGTGATGTTCGCAACCAACCCGTCAGCAAGGCTCCAGGTCATGGGTGCCGCGCGGCACAGCAAGTCCGCATGGGTGCCGTGCGGGGTCTGACGCCCGGCGGCAGTGAAGGCTGGGCTCCGTGGCTGAACTCACATAGTCGACTATCATCGACCATATCTCAATCGAGAGACCGGTCGCCTTGGTCAGCATGTTGGCGCGTACACGCGGAACCCCAGTGGTGGTGCAGCTGAAGGCGCGGAGAAGAGAGAGAGAGAGAGAGGAGCCTAAGCGCCGAAAGAAAGATTGACGCGCGGGCAAGGATTCCGGTCCCAAATGGAGGCGGGCAGCAGGCAGCGGACGCACAGCAGCAGCACCAAAGAAGCAGACGAAGTGGAGAAGGAGAGGAGGACGGCACGCTGCAGGCAGCTGGCGAGAATCCGACAATTCTTTTATCCGCAAGTGAAACGGGCACTATGACGGAAAACCCCACGGCCAGGTCTTGGCTGCGCGTGCGGACTCGCTCGCGTCGACCAGCAACATACGATTGTGGCTGCCGTCGTCAAAGTCAGACCATTTTGCCTGGAGTTGGCTCAGCCTGCTCGGCCTGCATACCGTCCAGAGCAATCTGCCCACTGCTAATCCCTCCGCATGACTCAGACTGTGGCGCACATCCGGGCGTGAAAATCAAAACGGCGCCGTCGCCCTGGGCCCAAGGGGGAAGCCGCCCGCTGCCTTGGCCGGCCTCGCTGGCCTCGCCCTGGGCAGCTCTGTCGCCGTCTCCTTCAGCCACGCTCCAATGCCTCCACACGGCCCGTGACGTCCGCTAGCCGAGCTCTGGCCCCGGACAGCGCATCTCCGCAAGGCCTAAGCAGGGCTCCTGCCATCGCCGAAGCCTAGTTTTCATCAAAGGGATTGAGCTACTCTACATGGCGCGCCGTCGCCGCCCAGTCCACGCGCACCGTGCAGGTCGCCGATGAGAATAGCATCAGTGATCCGCCCGCCCGCCCGCCGTGCCCTTGCCAATCCCAATTCCGCCAAACTCCAGTCTTCAAGATCCCTGAACTCCGCGCTATGCAGGCTGTGAGTGATCGAGCGCCCTGAGCAGTCGTCGCTGTGTCGTACAGAATAAAGAGAGCCCCGCTATGTAGAGACAGACCTGTAAGATGCGGACATACCCGCCCCCAATGCAGCTGTGCGCCGTTCCCAAGCCGTGACTACTCGTTGACATGCCAACAAAGGCCGATGCCTTTAGTTCTCGGTCTCTTCTTCTTCTCCCCCTCCTTCTCCGTCATCGTCGTCACCGTCCTGCTCCCTTTCGAACTCTGCTAGCATCTCCGCTTCCAGCGCGTCGTCGTCTTCGTCCGCGTTCGGTTGGTGCACCGCGCCCGCGTCCTCTTCCCCTTGCCCTTCTTCAGGCCCGGTCGTATCCGGACTGGGAAGGCCGGAAGATTGCTCGACGCTTGCGACGTTGGTCAAACTTGTCACCCGCTCTAGCGCCCGCTTCTTCCGCCGCTGGAGCTTTGACCCCGCTATGCTGACGGTCCCGTCGTCCGTCGCATTAGAATCGCTATCGCTGGCTTCCGAGTTTTCGTTGGACTCGGCGTTCCGTTTTCTCTTCTTATGCGCACTCTTCGCCGACCCTTCGCTGCGGACACTAGTATCTGACTCGAATCCGTTCGACTTTTCGCTTCCCTCACTGTCAGATTCGCTGTCGTCCAAGAATTCTGCGAGCTCTTTTTCGAGCTCTTCTCGGTCTTCATCATCCAGCGCAAGGTTGGTCTCGTCTACTGGGGAAATTGGCATCATATCGTCCAGCTCGTCGTCATCACTAGCCATATCGTCCTCTACGAGCTCATCAAGGTCGGCTTCCGCGTTCGCTGCATCCTCGTCAGATGAAGACATCACGGTGCCATCGTCAAGCTCGTCGAATGGAGAACCCTGCGAGGCGTGCGGGCCGCGCTCATCAGGCTCCACATGGATGATGTGGGGCGCCTCCGACGCACGTTGCCACTTCACGAAACATTCCTTCAGCCAGTCCACAGTGACGATCTTGATCTGGGGATGCCGTGCTGCTTGCCGAACTTTCTGTGTTCGCCGATTCCTCGCGGCCACTACGTGGGTCGTTTTACGGTTGATGACTTCGGACACCTTCGCGCCAAAGCTCTTCGCCCAAACGGCATACTCGGAACTGCGGACAATTTAGAAGCTGGCTAGGAGCTATAGCGACACTGCAGTACTCACTTTTGGATATTGGTTCCCAGGGGGACTACTCCGGAGAAAACGATCGAGACGCCCTTGAGAGCGCTTCGTTTCATGTCGGGCATGATTAAAGCGACGTCTGGCACTATCTCCAAGTCGTCTATCGGCCGCTTCTTCGGGCTCTTTTCCCCTTTGAGCTGCGCCAGTCTTCCGCCCTGGGCGCCGGATCGGCTCATTTCGTATCGCTCGTAGAAGCGTTGATGAACGGACCGCAGGTTGGCTTCCAGGTGTGCAAGCTCGTCGTCGTCATCGTGAAGAAGGTTATGCCGTCTGTGAGCATCACTCGGCGTTTCATCACCATTCTCGCGGGTCTCCTCCTTTTCCGCGGCTTCTTGGTCCGCCTTGTCGAGGATCTCCTGCCTACGCAAAAGCGGCTTGTCTTCCATCTGTGTCGCAATCGTCTCGTTCTGCTCGTTCGTCTGCTCCTTGAGTAGCTCAGGATTGTCACCTCCGCTCATGGCAACAAGCTGTTCTTCTAGCGACGTTGTTTCACTATTGGGCTTTGGTGGCATTTGGATCTTGGATGAGGTTTGCTTCTCTTCGGCCGCCGGTTCTTCGCTTGCAACACTCGTCTCACCTGCTGCTTCGTCGGGTGCCGGAGTATATGGCGGCGGCGGTGGCCTGGCTGCTTCGGCTGCAGCGATGTCATGTCGCTTGGGGAGAAAGCTGCTGTTGATGTCGCCAATGCCTACGAAGAAATCATAGGGAGTCACCTTGATCAGGTTACTGTGCCAATTCCAGACGTCACCTCTGTCATCGATGATGACGACCATCTTGGTGTCCACAGGAAAGATTCGGTGTAGGGTCTTGACCGTCAGGCTACCGCTCTCATCTCGACTGAGAATCCTATCGCCGAAGACCTTGCGATTGGGGTCAACAATCTTCGCGATGTTTTGCGCATAGGCCCTTGTTCCCATCGTGTAAATGTGCAGCTCATAAATCTTTGAGATGTTCTCCAAAAATTCTCGTAAGCCCGGCCTCAACTTGATGTAGTAACAACATCCTCTCCCGCCCGGGCCATTGTCAAGGAGTTGGAAGGATTGCACATCCTTAACCGCTTCGTAGTTCGGGTTGTCCGGATCCTTCTGCCATTCGGCTACGGTGGGATCGACGGTTGCGTGGATAATGGTCTGGTCCAAGTCGACGACAAGGGAGAGTTTTTTGCCCGACAAAAGGCGGCGTTTAGCCTCCTCCTCGGCGCGAATAGCGACATCTTCGCTGATCTTGAGGGCGGTGCTGCCGTGGGCTCGGACGACGGTGGCACGGTCGACATCGCGCATGGTCGTGTTGAAGCTCACTCTGGGGTTTCGCCGTTAGCGACAGAGGCGGAAAAAGTCCGCAAGGGCACTTACTCGTCCATGTTCTTTCCGCAGTTGACGCACATTCCGCCCCATTGGACTTCATGTGAGCACTCTTCATTGAGCTCGAACAGCTTCACCCTGCTTGCTATCAGCTAACGGAGGCGGGGCGGGAGCGGTGGGAAAACCGCACGCTACTTACCCCTCGCGCTGGATGACGTCTCCCTCCCTGATGAACCACGTCTTCAGGGTACCTTCCTTTTCGGCTTGAAAGTCGGCCGGGAATTTCTTCTTGACCTCATTTTCCTGACCGAACTCATCAACTTCCGTCACAGAAGTTGTATAGTAGTATGAGAAGAGCTTCGCGAACCTCTTCACCTTGTCATCCTGTTGCTGCAGAAGCTTCGTGACGGTGATTGGGTAGTGAAGGTTTCTCGGGGAGTTGAACCGCATCGCTCCTCACATGCTCAGCGAGGAGCGGCTTTGCGGGGGTGGGCGGGGGTGTGGTGTCGGGGTGGGAGCGCGGTGTGCAGGCGCATGCGGCGGCGGCGATCCGTTGCTTGGCGGACGCGCGAAGCTTTGGGAGCTTGGGCCGGTGGGCTGCGGCAGGACGGGGCAGCTGCGACTGGGTGCGTGGGCCGAACGGGTGCGTGGTGGAGCAAGCGACTGCAATTGGGGCGCGGGTGGGCGTGCGGACGCGTCGGAGGTGGAATGACAATTGAGGTGGTGGTGCTTTGGTCGTGTTGCGCCAGTCAAAGAGCCGCAACATCCAATTCCACGTTCTGCTGAGCGGGGCGCGCTTTCCTTTAATAGCCCTGGTGGAAGCTACGACACGTGACCGCGAAGCTCGGCTCGCTGCCGGAAACGAACGCCAACACCTCTCACCGCGCTGCGGCCTGCTTTCGAGCACCCCTGCCGCTACACAACATTCTTCATCCACGAAATCGCAGTATTTGTTTGCACGCTTTGTGAAGACGGGTTGCTCGGCAACATGACGTGTCTCTATGCCGTCATCCCTGTAAGTACAGTCGGTCCCCGTCACAGTGGTGCCTGGACATTTTAGCACGCGGTTAGTACGCCGCGCGACAACGCGACGCCAAGTTTTCTTTAATCTCGCTCTATCTTCAGACTATCCGGATGCCTCTCATCTTTTTGAAGCTTTGAAATGAAAAGAATAAAAGGGTACTGCGCAGCGCACTCTAGGCACTCGCCCGCAAAACGAAGTAGTGAAAAAATCCCATGACTGCAACTCCCGTTTGCTCAGCACGAAGGCCTTAAAATGCTTACGGCGTGCAGCGACCCATGTAACGCGGGTACAAGCAGCAGTCCCTGACCGTATGTTGCTTGCAAAGCCACGCCAGGAAACGCTCCAGACCCAGGCCATAGCCTCCGTGGGGGGAGCTGCCGTACCTGATTCATTTGTTAGCTACCCATAATCTGGAAATAGAGTTTCGGTAAGTTGTCACTTACTTCCTCTGGTCGGTGTACCAGTAGTACGGGTCAGGGTTGAGACTCTCGCGCTTGAAAGCCGCCATGAGCGCCTCGTAATCGTCCAACCTCATTGATCCGCCCACGATCTCGCCAACACCAGGCATCAGGCAGTCGACGCTCTCGGTGACGCGAGGATCCTCCTTATCCTTCTGCATGTAGAAGGCCTTGATCTCGACGGGGAAATGAGTCAGGAAGATTGGCTTGTTGATGATGTCCGTCATCCTACGCTCGGCAGCTTCCGCAATGTCGTCGCCGAACTTGTGGGGCTCGCCTTCCTCATTGGGGATTTCATGCTCAACCAGCCATTGGATGGCGTCAGCGTACTTCATGCGCATGAAGGGCCTCTCGGGCATCTTGAAGTCGGGGTTAAGGTTCTTGATGTAGCCAGCGATGATCGGGTCGGCCATGGTAAGCTCGAGAACACGGCAGATGGTATGTTCAAGGTGGGTCAGAAGATCATCAAAGGTGATGAAATCCAGCTCGGCCTCAATGTGCGTGTACTCGGACAAATGGCGCCTTGTGAGGGACTTCTCCGCACGGAAGGACTTCTCAATGCAGTAGACGTCGCCCATAGAAGGCAGCACGGTCTCGAGGTACAATTGAGAAGACTGAGTAAGGAAGGCATCCTGGCCGTAGTAGTCGAACTTGAAAAGCGTTGCGCCGCCCTCGACCTGCGTCTGCACCAGGGCAGGGGGGCTGACTTTGCGAATGCGGGACTCCTTGTACGCGGTGTGGAAGGCGTACTCAATAGCGTCGCGGACCAACATGACCGAGGAAGCAACCTCACCGCGAAGAGTAAGGTGGCGCAGGTCCAGCAGCGTGCTGGGGTCGCCCTTGGCCTGAACCCTGTTGGTGATAGCATCCTCACCGCCAGCAGCCTTCCACTCCTGGGGAATCTTGTAGAAATCGGCGTGAAGCTCGCGGTTGAGAGGGGCGTGGGCGCCAGCGGGGACCTCGTACATTTCGCCGTAGATCTCCATAGAGGTCTCACGGGTCAGGGTGAGGGCATCGTAAGTCTTTGCCAGCTTGCCGGCGATGACGACCTGCATGAAGCCGTAGCCGTCTCTCAACGTAATGAAGAGGACATCCTTCTGCTTGCGCTCGCGGTGCACGCGACCAAGCACTTTCACGCGAGTACCCTTGTTCTCAGCGTCCTGGCCGCTGCGCAGCTTGATGTGGCTGCCCGTCTCGTCCAGCTTGATCTTGACAGCCTGGGGCAGGCTGGTATCTTCCTCAATGATGATCTTCTTTGCCTCTTCAAGGACCTTTGCGCGCTCCGCCTCCTCCTTGGCACGCTGGGCGGTGAGTTCCTGCTCGCGGGCGGCCTTCTTCTTCTGTTGCTCGTAGAAGTTGACGGCCTTCTTCATGCCAGCCTTGGCGGCGGGCTTCCATTCCTTTGCAGCCTCGTCCTCGCTCTGGGACTTGCGGGTGAGGTATTGGGCCTCGGCGGGGCGCTGGAGGTAGGCGAATTGGAGCGTCTTGAAGGGCGATTCTTGGGTGCCCTGCTGGGTGGGCTCGTCCTTGCCAATGTCTTCGTCAATGTAGATGGTCGCCATTTTGGGAGGGCAGCGTGCGCGAGCGGAGGGGGTGGTGCAATTGGAAGGAGAAGGCGGCGGAAGTGCGACCGTGTTTATTCGATCGCCGGCCGGCGAACAGTCATCTGGTGGGATGAGTCGAAATTCCAGCTTATCTTATCGGCCCCTCAATCGCTTGGCCCCAGCTGTCCGCCCACCGCACGGCCGCTTCGCCTACCTGCACACCTGCAACACTCAACGCAACATCCAGTGACACGTTGTCGCATTATCAACCCGCTTCGTCTTACAGACCATGACTCGTCCTTGGTCTGCTCGCACTCAATCCGAGGCCCTGTCGAGATGATCAAGGCGGATGCACGAGACGGCCTGGCAGGAGCAATTGTGCTCTTTGTTCTCACCCTGAGCGAGCAACGATCCACCTGTGCGCGGCAGCAGAGGCTATTTGGGCGAGTCACTTGATCCAACAATCTCAAAGTAACGTGAGTACAGTAGCATCCGTACCCATTTCAAACCCCTTCTGGGTTGGAATTATAAGAAGGGCAAAGGGCAGCTTCAGCCATCCTGTGGCACCTTTTTGCCGGTCCCTGCAGGTCAATGATTTAGGTTTATGGAACACCTCACATCACGGTTTTCGAACAAGTGATCTCTCAGCTTCAATCTGTATCATCAGATATCACTGAAATGGCGGGCACATGACAATTTCTTGCGGGCTCCGAAACGCGACACGGGTAATGGACCTTTTTATTCAGCTTTAGCACGACTCCAGAACCTGGACGACTAAATCTCCTCTGTGACCCTTGTCCATCAGCACGTGTCCAACATGTCCGAAAGGGCACTCTTCTCCGCCGAAGTAATCGTCAGGCTGTACACCGACTTCACCTTGATCCAGGCCTTAGCGTAGGTGCAGTAGAATGAAGCTATTGCATGGTCAGTACGGATCATTACGGTTCACGATGCTACACTAGGGAGTCACTCACCAAGCGGAGGCTTCCATGCGTCAGGAGACGAGTCGCTCTTGGATTGGTTCACGTTATCCGTAACAGCCCACAGCTGGGGGTTGTCGAGGTCGTTCGCAAAGTCCTGACGTCTGGCAGCAGTCCATGAAGAGGCACCCGTCTTTGTACATGTCAGCTTCCATTCCGAGACGTGCAAGGCTTCCCAATTACTAACCTTCCAGGCTTCCGAGAGAGGCACCATGTGGTCAATGTCGACATCAGAAGAGGCAGTCCACGTCGCGCCATCATACGGGCTGAACCAAGACCCACTGGTAGCGGCGCAAGAGCTGCTAGTGACGACGTCGGTGCCGTCACGCTTCAGCACGGTTTCGCGCGTGTTGCAGGAGCTATTTGAAGTCAGAACAATCGAAAGCCACGGCTCGTCTAAAAATGCACGAACCCCGAGATGGTGATCCAGTGCTTGAATTCCTATTGACCTTCATCAGAAAATTGCTACAATCAACAAGACGACTGGGACACTTACATCGCGGCTGTAGCCAGTGGAAGAACCCTTAGCAGCAACGGTCAAGCCACTGAGCTGGGTCCGAGCGGTCGAGAGGGCCGGAATACCAGGCGGCGTGGGCACGGGAGCCGGAGCCGGGAGGGCCTGAGTAAGCAGAGGAGCGGCGCTCAGAAGCGCGCTGATGGCAACGAGGAACTGCATGACCTGGTATTTGCGATTGACTGTACTGGAAAGCTGGAGGAGAACTACGTCGTACTCGAAGTTAGGCCACATTCCTCGCGTTTATAAACACCGGGCAGTGAGGTTCATCTCGCTGGGTGCCGTCGGTGGCCTCCGCTTGTTTCAGCGTGGACAACACAATGCGCATTCCTGCGCCAATGATAAGAGTGCTTATTGCCAGGACGTGGGGACAAGGGCGCGTAGGAGGAACCTGAGGATGATGGAAGTGGAAGGTGATTCAGAACGCCAAGATGCACGGAAGAAATAACCTTAGCCACTATCTGCCACTCAGCGGCCCGAACCTGGCTCCTCCAGACCAAAGCGGCAAGTCGGCCAGTAGGCCATCAATCAGACCCAAGGGCAACTGAGCAAGCGAGCGACGAGCAGGCATGGCATTGCTTGGCAAGTGGCAGGAACAGGACCCGGCCGAGAAGGGCGGTACGGACAAGTCGTCAAACCCGAGACCGGAGAAGCAGAATCGCGGTTGCGGGGTATGCACCAGCTGCTGTACGAGATACGCACGGGGCCTTATCATTCGCTACCGCTGCACGCTCGATAGGCTGAACTTGGCATCATATGTGCGAGGCTTGGCGATGGCTAAGCGTACTTTTATTCGGACTGCCACTTTGCAAGCCGGTCGCTGCTGATTCGAGGCCGCGGGGTTGGCTGCAGCGGACAGATTACCCGTTCGAGCAGATGCGTACGCTCGCCACAGTGTTTATTCCCACCCCTCTTGCTTGCTGGCACATAACGCCAGGTATACTCCTGTTTGCGCGTCGGCGAGCTCCTATCCTCCTTCTAACCTTGCAATAGCATCCTGCGACTTTCCTGGGTTGTTCGCCTGCATCTTACCCTTTCGAGAAGCTGCGATTCGCTTACGAACTACGTACTCCATCGATTCATGGGCGCAGATCAATTGGACCATTACGGATCCTCGGCCAGTTCTACTTTTCCTCCTACCATTTTAGAACTAGCTTGTTACAGAAGTGCTGACAGGGATAATTACTGGTCAAGGTACAGCGACCCAGGCGCACCCGCCCACACTTATGCACCTCCCGCCTGGGTTTTTAGGCACCCCTCCGCCTAAACTGGACAAAACTGTTAGGCACCCCCCTCTGTCAGCACCCCTGTATTGCGCTAGTACCAAAATGGTAGGAGGAAAAGTAGAACTGGCCGAGGATCTGTATTTCCGAGCATCTAGCTTCGTCAAGGTTCTTTGGGGTCGAATACGAGAATCAGCGCACCTTATCGCTGCGTGGATTGCGACCTGGACTTCCGTCTTTTTGCTGACACACACTCCGAGAAACGACTTAGTCAATCCCGAGAAAATCTTATTTTTGCGCAACTTCCTTCCCCCAAATCCCGTACCTCCGCAACCGCATCTTGCAAGGGACACTACCGGACTTGACTCCATATCTGGCCTCCACCGCTCTTCGGAATCGTGGTTGCTGCCAAACGATATTCAATCGGCTGCCAATTGGCTTTACCTTCCACTCTGAAAGCCACCATGGGGGTAAGATAAGAATATTATCCTCTCGACTTCAACCAAGGCGGAGCCGGCCGTTAGCGATGGTGGCTTGATAAGCATCAACCGTTGCCATTGATACCTGTCAGGAACGAGTGTGCGAAGAGACAGGACCTCAAACGAGACGGCAAACCGAGCCCTCTCCATTGGACTTTTTTGGTATTCCTACTACAGCCGAGGTCAACGCCGCGTATAAAAGAGCTGACGAAACATCTCAAAAAAAAAAAAAAATTTCCAGGGCGAACATCCCCGCCAGGCCCTCGAGCACCATCTATCCGTCTTTTTTCCAACACATCATCATCTTCTCCCTTCACACCACAGTCCCGTTCGCCGGACCCCCGTACGCGTCCCTCGTCGCCTCAATCACCCCGCTCATCCAACTCACCCAATCCTCCCTCTTCTCCTCATCCCCTCCAAACCTTAATCACTGCACAAGCAACCTATACCCACCCTTCTTCAACCCCACATACGTCGACCCCGTGGCGGCATCCTTCAACGGGAAGCTCCACTCGAGCGAAACCCTCGGTCAACGGCAGATCGCCCTCGACCAAGTACAAGTTCCCCAGCACCTCGACGCCGCCCGCCGCCACCGTCCCGCCGTTCGGCCCCACGCTCGTGCGCGTGTAGCTGATGGTCACCGGCGCCGTCGGGTCGAAGCCGTACCACGTCGGCACGATGTTTTCCGTCGCGGCCGCGTCGGCTGCTGCAGCGAGTAGCGGAACACGCGCACGTCGTCGTTCCAGAAGCCGTACGCGGCGTGCGCGCCCTGCGCCAGCTTCGTGCCGTACGCGTACACCTGCGGCACGGCGAAGACGGAGCGGTTGGCGGAGCGCATGTCGGGCGTCGGCGGGTCGGGGCCGATGAGGGGCGCCGCGGTGTAGTTGAACGGCGCGCCGACGTAGGGGATGGAGAAGGTGGTGGTGGTGGTGGTGGTGTTGAGGTCGCCGTTGTCGGAGGGGGAGGTCGCCGTGATGAAGCCGGAGTAGATGGGGATTTCTTTCGGGTCGACGGTGAAGGGGATGGAGGCGGCGCCGCCGCCGGCGCGGACGGTTACCGTGTCTGAGGAATGGAACTTGATGGCGGCGGCGAAGGGCGGGGCCGTGAGCTGCAGGTAGTGGCCGTCGCTCCAGCCCAGGTCGTCCGGCGCGCCGTTGCCGTACGGGTAGGAGGCCATGCCGTTGGCGGCCGTGTGGCCGAGCGTGTACGTTACCGCGTCTGCCGTCGAATTGCGCAGCGTGATGGTCGTGTTGAGCGTCGCCAGCCTCTCCGTGCCCGCCCAGATCGAATTGGCTCGGCGAGACGGTCGTTTGGTGGGAGAGCGCGGCCGCGGCGTCGACCAGCCCGGCGCATTGCTGCGGGGCGGGTGAGTAGTCGTCCAGTCTTCGTGATCTCGAGAGTAAGTACATATCGTACCAACGCTGCTGAGGTTGTTGATCTGCCCTCCCAGATACTGCTCCTCCAAAATAGGCGTCTTGTCCGCGAAGGAGAGCCTCAACTCGCCATCACTCGCCTTGATGCCGTCGAAGATCTTACCGTTCGTGGTAGACCCGATCGAGACGATGGTCCCGTTGCCATCGAGAGTCAGAGCCGGAACGCCGTGGCCCTTGATGAAGATGTTGTCGCTGTCCGGATCCGGGAACGTCAGGACCTTACGTGGGTAGCTGAACCCAATGTCCGGACGCGGATGCGAAACTTGAATGTAATCAATCGCGTCCAGATACTGGATTCAACTGCGCACATATGGTGCGTTCTCTCAGTAAACTAGACGTAGGTAAGCTCACTTCTTTTGCCGCCCGCGGGTGACAAGACCAATATCTGCTTCATCGAGATATCACACCATAGGTATATGGGGAGTTGAAGACAAGATCCGGACGCAGATGTGTGCTTTAAATACGCACATTTGCGTCCGGATAGTGTCTCCAACTTCTCGTGTATGGAGAGTATCGACATCGACGAGCTCAAATCTTCTACTACCTGCCGTGTCCCGCTCCCGCTCCTGGAATTCGCGCAACCGCTTCATCTCGACTGCGGCATTGTCAGTTTCCAGCAGGTGAGACATGGATTATGCCTGAATTGGATAATCATTTTTTCTTGAATAGACTAGGCCGCGGTATTGAGCATGGAGGCTGAGTTGAGGCAACGCAAGTGGACGATGGCCAAGCAATCAATTCAACCGTGTGGCGTCGGATGTAACGTTCCTGTCTATCTTGTTGCTCTTTACGGTGTCGACGGCGATTGCCTACGGCGTGATGATGGTAGAGGTGAAAAGTAAGAGACACAGCAGTCCCGTTGTCAGCTATGGAGTTAAAATGACGGCAGACGGCGTTGCAGCTACAAGTGGCCGAGGCACTTACATCTGCGGTAACGTCAAGACCATCTATCAGCAGAGCCGAGCTCCTGTCAACCAACGAGGCTTTCCCATCACACCCAGTCCTCGTCGGATTCCATCTCAAACCCTCCACCCCCTTCCCCCGCCGCAGCGTCGTCGTCCCAATCCAAAGACGCAAACCCATCCCGAGAAGGACACACGCCCGGCAGCTGGACGACCTCGGCGCCGCCCCCCGCCTCTCCCCGCTCGAACAGCCGCCAAACCGCCAGCGTCGAGGACGGCGCCGTAACGAGCAGCTTGAGCACGACCCCGTCGCCGCCGGCCTCCTCGTCGCTCCTCCTCCCCAGCGCCAACAGATGCGCGACGGCCAGCACCGCCTCGGCCCTGCGCTCGTCGTCCTCGTACGCGTCGATGGCGTCGACGACGACGAACAGCATCGACGCGGGCGGCAGCTGCGCCTCGATGGCGCGGAACAGCGCGGCGATGCTGCCGACGTCGGCGGGGTCCAGCGCCCGCAGCTCGTCCTGCATCGCGGACGAGCGGATGCGCACGCCGCGCCGCGCCGCCTGGTCGACCAGCTCGAGCAGCAGCGTGAGCAGCATGCCCGGCGCGTGCGCGTTGGGGTCGCGGTGGCTGGTGTGCTGGCTGCAGAAGAAGGCGAGCGGGATCACGGCCGCGCTCGAGCCGCGCCGCCCGCCGGCGTGCCGCGACACGAGGTCGAAGACGCGTGCGGCCATGAAGCTGGTGGCGGACTGGTCCGTGTCCGTGTGCTGCGCGCCGCCGTGGATCAGCAGCTTGGTGGTGTCGAGCGTGTTGGTCAGGGATTGGAAGCGCTCGTCGTGCATCAGGGCGACGGCGCGGTCCTGTTCGGGTTTGGGGAGGGTGTACCGCAGGTTGAGCAGGTTGGAGCAGTCTTCTTCGATCAGGCCCGGGTCGTGGGCGTAGGTTTGCAGGAGCGTTTCGGCTCGGTATTGGATGTGCGTCCGTTTCTTGCGAGACCTTGCGTTTCCGGATCGGTCGACTAAGGGGGGATTGTTAGGCAATGAAGTTCGTGCGTGATCGTGGACGAGTACCTTTGGCCTGGGCTGGGTCACTCTTGTACGAGATGAATACAAAGTTGAGGATGTTCTTTTGCTCTTGCCGCTTGAGCTGTCCCTGTTCCAATCTTGCCAGCGCTCTCCTCACCTCCCGTCCGTCTCTCAAGCCACAAACAGAAGCCATGTCTTTGAAGTCTTTGGCATTCTGTCTCATTTTCTGGATTCTACCGACTATGTGCTTTTTGTAATCCGCTGGCTTCATGAGTGCTTTGACAGTCTTCTCTTGATTTGGCTACATGTTTAGTTGAAGCTGTTCCACACGGGGCTTGTGCAGAGAGAACTTACTTCCTGGAGATGTTTTCACCCAGTCAACGAAGTCGTGCATGACGTGTAGGATTGACACGCAGAGATCCGCATTCAGTTTGTGTAGGTCCATGTTTTCCGAGAAGATTTCCATGATTTTACCCTTGCCTTGCACGATGGCCAGGAGCTCTTCTAAGAATTCCGAGAGGGCTTCACGGATGTCCGCCATTCTCTTGCCTACCTGGTGGACGTCAGCATCGGAACGTCGAGCATAGGGTCACAAGAACACGTACAGCGCACAAGAAGGTCAGCCCACCGCAGAGGACAGAAAGATAAGTCTCTTGCGATGGGATTAACCCGATGAATACCTTCAGGTTGTTGGAGTTGTTGCTGAAAGCACGAAACCCTCTCCGTACGTGGCCCCAGAATCCTTTGAGAGCAGTGGTCTTGTACTCCTTCTCCTCTGACCGAAGTGTTTCGGCGAACGCAACAAGAGCATTGTCTACATCCTCGTAGCTGTGCGTCTGATTGAGACTGGTGTATTTCTTGCCGCTTTCGAGCTGGTACCTTTCGATCTGCTGGTTCAAATGATTTCCTGTTTCGCGGCACTGAGCGTAAGTATCTGTGAGGTCATCAGGATCGCTGCAACCGATCAGTATCACGGCCTCAGCCTGTGTAGGCGCTTACGCACATGGGCTTGAAGAGCTCGGCGTCAGGCTCAGCAGAGTTGTTGTTGTTGTCCGAAGGACCTTGTACGGGCTGTTGCGTCTCGATGATGGATCGAGGGTGATCGAAGATGAGTTTGCCAGAAACCGGATCCAGACCAACTACGGCAACAGCGGAATTTTCGCTCGAGTCCAAAGCAGGATGAATCTCTCCAGTAAGGTTTTGAACGAAAGATAGTACTTCATTTGTGTGGTCTCGCGCGGTCGCTCGGCGCTTCAAGTTGCCAGGCCCAATTTCGGGCATGATGGGCTTCGCTGCTCTTGAACTTGAAGTCCCCGAAGCTGTAAAGAGGAAGACACGAGGAAAGTGCAAGGCAGTAGAGCAAAACGATTAGGTGAAGGTATCTGACTAATCGACCGGGAGAGTGGAAGTTGGGGATGCGGGCGCGCGTCGCGATGTATGTATTCCCGCAAGAAGGCGGACGGAAAATGGCGCGTCTAGCGATACGTGTTTACGTGCAGCGGGCGCTTCTTTTTCAGTAGACGGTGGCGCAAAGGAAGCATCCAGAGCTTATCGTCGGCCAATTACTTGGGGGCCGCGCGCCGCAAGCAAGGCTGGACGACGACGCTGAAACGGCCTCGGCCCCCAAATCAACGTTGCACAGTTGCCACAAATGCGCTAGCAGCTGTTTGATAACTGTCTTACTGTCAGCTCCAGCCGTGCGGGCACCAATAGGTGAAGAAAGGTTCGATGAGCACATGCATTCAATATGCACGCCACTATCGATTCGTGGCGTGGTAGCCATGCAATCTTTGAGTGTTGCGCGCTTAAATACCCTGAATATGTCTTGTCAGTCACTTCAGTGCCGACTGTTTTTCTTCTCAGCCAGTTCAAATGGCGGACGATGAGGATCGAAGTGATGGTGGGCCCGTCCAGGCCCTGCTGACGCCGCCGGCCGAAGAGACTGTCGCTGAGAACACGGCTACAAACAACAGCGAGGAGCCGGATCCTCAAGCCGAAAGCCCCACCAAGTTGAAAGAAGCGGATGATGCAGCCGAAGGGCTGGAAGCGCCAATGGCTGCGGATCGTGAAGAATTAAAGAGAGATGGGCCCGCGCCTGCTTGGTTCGCGCCGTATCTGGAACGTCTTGCGCGACTGGAAAAGACGTCAGAAGGCCAAGCGAACAGGTCAGGATCTCTTTTGCCTCCGCTTCCCAGATCACAAGCCTTGTTCCTGTCATCTTCAGCTGACCTCGGAAACAGCAAAAGCAAATCGACCGACACCAACGCCACTGACAGAGAACTCAGCCTTGAAGTCAAGAAGCTTTCGATGGACAAGTGGCAGCCCGGGAGAGGCTTCAACCGCGACGAGATCCGTTCCAATGTCTTGGTCGTTTACTACAAAACTGTCGTCAAGATGAGCGCCACCGATAAGCCTGCCGACAATCCCGAGACGCCCACATCTGCCGAGCGCTCGCATGAGGTCCCTCAGCGAGTGCAGATCAACTCAAGGCCCTTGCTTGCAGAGCTCGAGTTCATGACCGGTACGACAATGGCAAAAACTCCGTGTGTGATGGTACCGCCGTTTAAAGTATTCGTCAGATACAGAGACAAGATTGCGGAGGAATTGAAGGCAAAGAAGGAATCTGTCAGGCAATGGGAGTCGGACATGGAGAAAGAAGCAGAGCTCATCGGCCCGAAGAACGCCAAAGCAGAGGAGGAGAGAAAGAGAGAAAAGGTTGTGATGGAGCACCTCGAGTGTCTTCTCACCTGGATTGACGAGGACTTGGCGGACGCTCTGGAGCTGCGGAAGCAGGTGCAGGACCGGACACTCAAGAAGATCAGCTACGAGAATCTTTGGCACCTCTTCCGCGTTGGAGAGATGGTCTTCAACAACCATGAAGCGCTGAAGGGTCGCGATATGGACTACCTCACCTACCCTCGAGCCTTCCGCGTCTTCCAGGTTGTCGGAGGAAGACCATCAGTTGGTGGAACGAGAAGGGTCTCTCAGTCGGACACTGCCGGCTCTGACAAGGGACCCGAGAAAAAGGATGGAAAGCAGGACGAGTACAAATTGCCGTTTAAAGCCGGGTTCCACTGTACCGACTACGATGGAGAGTTCGTCGGTGCTTACTTTGGCGCAATCACCTTCACATTTCGTGATTACAAAGGCGAGAAACCAGTCATGGACCTCGAATTCTATCCGGCAGACTTCGATCCAGACTATGCTCAGCGCCGCCAGTATTTGATTGATCGCGGCCGAAAGGTTTTGGAGCTACTCCAACCGTCACACAGATACTACAGCGGCCTTACGCTGAACGAGGACCCGGAAGACATCGACGGCGAGGTGGTGATCGACCCCAAGACTGCTTACGAGATGGAGCCTGAATACATAAAGCTAAAGAGTGACGGAATATCTCTGATCACGACAAGTACCCAATCCGCCGAGTACTACGAAACTACGGGCTGTGGAGATGAGAGCTGTACGGGATGCACGAATAACTGGGACGACAACCTCCTCGAGCAAAAGTCCTACGACGACTACAGCGCGGAGGAGCAGGGACTGCGTGGCATATGGACGCCAGACGTGAAGATCAAGATTACAGACGAACATCTCGTATACATGCCCAAGGACATTCTGGGATTCGTCCTCAGAACCAGGACTTGGAGTAAGTGCAAGCCCACGCACCGGAAGACAGGATGCTAATGCCGCGGGTGGCAGAGTGGCTCGACATAGAGCTCGTCCGGCGCGTCGAAGACCAGGAGCAAGAGGAGAGACTGGGCTTCGAAGAGCTTGTGATCAACGAAAAGCACAAATCCATGGTCCTCGCTTTGGTCCAGAGCCACCACCCGGGTCCTCGTACCGAGGCTGGCGGTTCCATGGACCTGGTGAAGGGGAAAGGCCGAGGCCTCATCATCCTCCTCCACGGAGCTCCCGGCGTGGGGAAGACTTCCACTGCCGAGACCGTCGCCGCATACACTAAGCGACCACTCTACCCCATCACCTGCGGCGATATAGGCGAGAAAGCGGACCAGGTGGAGCGGACCCTAGAGAAGCACTTCAAGCTTGCCCACAAGTGGGGGTGTGTGCTTCTGCTCGATGAGGCGGACGTCTTCTTGGCGAAGAGAGCGGAGGGTGACGTCCAGCGCAACGCACTTGTCTCCGGTAAGCTTCTCTCATTGCGAGCCACGGTCCCTGCTAATCCATACCCTTCAGTCTTCCTCAGGACGCTGGAGTACTACTCCGGAATCCTGTTCCTCACAACGAATCGGCTGGGAGTCATCGACGAAGCCTTCCACTCCCGCATCAAGATGTCCTTCTTCTACGACAACCTCAACTGGGAAAAGACGCGCAAAATCTGGCGGAACTGCATCAAGAAGATCAAGCGGGCCAACGACAAGGCGCAAGACACGGACCTCGTCGTCGAGTGCGTCGACGAAGACGCCATCCTCGACTTCGCCCACACGCACTTCGAGGCGAACCGCCATCTCAGCCAATGGAACGGGAGGCAGATCCGGAACGCGTTCCAGACCGCAATCGCACTGGCGCGCTACGACCTGCACATGAAAGTGGACAAGAGGATCGCCCAGGGCAAGATCACCAGGGACGACGCGGCGACGAAGAAGCGGTACAGGACGGTGAGGCTCACGGCGGAGCATTTCGAAAGGGTGGCCGAGGTGACGACGGAGTACCACAGGTACGTCAAGAGGATGCAGAAAGGGAAGACGTCGGAGCAGCTGGCGGCCGCGTCGCAGTTGCGCGCCATGGACGAGGAGTCGGAGACGGCCACGCCCACTCCAAGCGCCAGACCCAGGCCGCTTTTCCGGCAGGCCATCAGTCCGGAGGAAACGCCGAAGAAGGAAAGGAGGAAGAAGCCAGTGGCACCGGAACCGGGTTCGGATTCGGATTCGGAGGAGCAAGATCAGCCGGAGGCTACGAAGAAGAGTAGGCAGCTGGACTCGGACAGCAACAGTGATAGCGGCAGTAGCGATGATGGTGATGATTAGTAGAATAACTTGACTGAAAGGTCAGCACACGTTGTTGCTTCAGGTTCCCATGCATTCTATTCAAATCCAAATGGTGATTGTCTTGTACGTTGTCCGTTTTGACTCTGTATGAATGGAGGCGATGGCGCCTGATTTGTAGATAAGGAATTAACGTGGAGCTATCTTTTGGAAGCAAGTTTGCTTTCAAGCTACTGTAGTGGTAAACTGAGAAGCCCTTGTGCAAGCTCTGTTGAGATAGGCCTGAAACGTTACTAGGAAAGATATGTGCTACTTTATTTCCAATACGAGCGGCCGTTACTAAAAACAAAGAGTGCGCCAGAAAGGAACAAAAGACAACGGAAGCAAAGCCAGTAAAGACAGTCTTTCCATCTCCCCACGCAATCAGTCCCAACTCGCTCTTCCGCGATCAATCCCAAACCTCCGCTCGTCCTGCGTCCTCGGCTTCGTCCCCTCTCCACCTTCACTTCCGCGACCATCGTCCTCTCCAGCCCTTTCCTCCTCCCTCTCTTCTCCCCAGTAGCCCGCACTGAAAACGGTATCTTTCCCGAATATTTCACGCTTGATCACCTCCTCATCGCTCAACCACTCAGCTCCCGGTGGGATCGTTCCCGGTTTCAACCTCTCTGCTCCGGCGAGAAGACTGGCTGCTGCGGCGATGCTGCATGGATTCTTGGGCAGCATCTGCTTCGCGTCGAGTAGGAAGAACGAGGCCACGACGCAAGTGACAATGGCGATGAGGAGGCCTTCGAGTATTCTGGTTGAGATGACGCTTTGCTTGAGGCGGATGACGTTCGGATTAGTGAAGCGTTCATGCTGATCCATTCGTTTGCTGATTATGTTTGCTGCGAATTCTGGTGGTAGAAATATAGGCTGGGCGGCTACGTTCCTTGCCAACTGGAGCAAGGACCCAAAGATTTAAGCTCGGGCAACGTTGTCCTTCTGAGATCTCGATGCGGAAGCCTACTATTTTTCTATGCAACTTAGGTACCTTTCGTTACACTACACTGAAACCTGCGCCAGTATGACTTAATGTCGTGTCATCCACTTGACGCCGAGGGGAAGAGCGAGGGGCAGGGTGAGGCCTGAGGAGTGAGGCGAGGAGAAAAGGAGAGTGAATGCTATTGCGGCATTCCAGAATGCACCGCCACAAGGGGGAGAAGTACTTGGCTGAGCCACTCGACGTTACTCTTCTTTTCCCAAGGTGTAACCAGACCGTCAACACTGAACCACACTGAGGCTCGAATTCACAAGAAGCAAGGATCGTGTTCTGTCATGAATAATGTCTTGCTTTCCACAGTTTAGGAGATCTAAACGTAACGCCTAGCCACGTATGCCGCAACGTAAAAAGGAAAGTAGCTGTCTCCCATCGTGAACTCATAAGGTAGGTATGTACAATCCAGAAGGAACCCCATCAAATGCGCCAATCAACTCTAGTAGCCGCCGCTCGGCTCGAAGCACTCCAGCCAGCCCTTCAGAGCCTTGGTGAAGTACTTCTGCGCCTGCACCGCCGTCGGCGTCGTATCGAAATCATAACAATGCTGCGAGTTCGGCAGCAGGAAGCCGAACAGCTCATCAGCGCTCGTGCTGACGCCGCACGCGGGGGCCGTCTGGGTCAGGTACGGCATGGGCGCGTCCTCGAGACCGTCGTCGCTCAGCGGGCTCAGCGTGCGCCACGGGTCGAACTCGCCGCCGGTCCAGAAGGTGTTGGAGGGGCGCATTTGCCAGCCGCCGGTCAGCGCGTTCAGCTGCTCGACCGCGGGCCACTCGGGCAGCAGGGCGGCGGCGGCGGCGGCCGGGAACTGCGCGCGGCAGATGGACATCTGGTAGTCGAGGTCGTTGTACGCCGACGTCAGCTGCCGCGGCCCGACGTTGGCGGCGTGCAGGAAGCCCCACTGCGTGCAGTACTGCCACGTCCAGCTGATGTCGTCGGGCTCGGTCGACAGGGTGAGGAGCGAGAGGTCGCACACCGGGGCGGAGTCGCCGCCATTCGAAGTGCTGTTGTCGTCGGAGCGACGGGACGGCGACGAGGTGGGCACGTTGCCCTCGCAGTCGTCGCCGACCAGGCCGGCCAGGCTCGGCCACTCGGCCCAGCGCTGCGCGACCCAGCCCGCGCCCAGCTTGGGGGCCCAGCCGCGCTCGCCGGCGGCGACGACGGTGCCGTTGGCCGTCTCGCGCGTCTCGAGGTAGTCGCAGAAGGCGGCGATGGTGCCGGCGGGGCCGCCGTTCTGCCACCCGAACCAGATGGTCGACAGCGCGTAGGCGAAGTCGCCGTTGGAGTTCTTCTCGGCGTTGCGGCCGAGGAACTGCTGCTTGACCGCCGCGGCCGACTCGTCGTCGGCGAGCAGCTCGTCCATGTGCAGCAGCGCGGCGCGCACGTCCTGGCTGCAGTTGCCGTGGCCGTACGCGTGCAGCCCGTCCCAGATCGGGTCGAAGTACGACGACATGTTGACCCGCGCCTCGACCGGCGCCGACGACGCGTAGGCCGCGTAGATGATGTCCGGGTAGAGCTCGCGCATCAGGGCGGCGCGGATGCCCGGGTACGAGCCGCCGACGAAGACCCAGGGCGTCGAGGCCGGGGTCAGGTCGACGTCGGGGTAGTCGGGGTGGCTGAAGTTGGAGGCGAAGGCGGCCACGTCGGCGAGGGCTTGCTCGACGGTGAGGAACTTCATGTCTTCCGGGTCGGTGTCGGTCGAGATGTTGAACGAGATGGACTCGCCGTAGTAGCGGTGCTCCCACGAGATGCCGATGCCGCCGAAGCTGTCGACCATGTCCTTGAACCAGCCGTGGTCGATCGACGACGAGTCTCCCGCGCCCTCTCCGTTGTCGTAGATGAAGACGGGGCTGCCCGCTCCCTCGTAGCCCGAAGTCGAGATCCAGTAGCGGTTGTCGAACGTCCTCTCATCTGAGCCGAAGTGGTCGAGAGGCAGCGTGACCCATCGGTCGACCGTGGGGTCGGACTCGTTGAGCTGACGGGGAGGCAGGATTCCTCTTGAACGGAGGTAGTCTTGCAGCCGTTAGCGGAGGTGGTGTGTAGCTGATCCACGTGTTGCTTACCCTTGTCGACCCGCTGCACTTGACGATCAAACTTCTTGTGGTGGAGGCTTAACGCTTCAGTGCATGTCGAAGCAGCCACGAGCAACAAGCTCCACGTGAGGCCCGATGTAGCGACCATTGTGGCGGTTGGTTATGATCCGAAAGTGATGATGCGATGATACTGGGGAAGTGGCGAGGTTGCGGCCATCTTTATAATACCTTCCTCCAGCTGTTGTATTTGCCTGTTCCTGACATCCCGACCGCTTACAAGGCTATGTCGCCGCTTTCTCACCGCATGGCCTGAAATTGGGCGGAGCGAGCATAAGCGCTGTGGAGCTGGCACAGCCGCACGGACCGGCCAAGCGGGCAAGCCTCCGCCGTGGCGGCCCATGTTGATGTATCTCAACTCGCTCAGCACTGGGGTGGATAGTCCGACAAGTGGCGTAGGAGGAAGCAGTCCTATTGCCGCTGAATCTGGCCGCTCGACACCTTCATCTCGAAGTGAAGTTTGCATGAAAGTGTTTTCGTACCAACACGCGGGCCCGCAGCGATTTGCCGAGCAAAAGACGGTAGGGTCTTGGCTGCTTGCCTCTCCGCAGCCATCCCGCCCACGCTCAGCCAGTGCCTTGAGCGGCGCTAACCGAAGCGCAGCACCCGTCACACAGCCCGTCGCCAAGCCAAGGCTTCACGTATAGAGAAATGGACTACGGCAGGTGGCCGCCAATCAGAGGCCTCGATTTGATGTCATCATAGCCACCACGGCTGGCCATTCGATTGCACGCACGCGGGGCGGGATGAGCCTCATGGATCCCGTGCATCGTTTTCCGCAGGCAGCAGGATCGGCGTTGGGCTGGAAGGCTGGAAGGCTGGCCGCTGTTTTTAGAACTGGCCGACACTAAACCTGGCCCCCATGCCGCCTCGACGCCACATCTTACCCGAAGGAGCGCCGGCTCCATGGCTTTGCTGCTTCGCCTTTCAGCTAAATTGCTTTATGGGGCGGCATTCCCGTCTTCGGCCGATGTTCCTCTGTCGCTTGCGTGCATATGGTCGCTTGACACCTCACTGAACAGATGCGACACAGCATCCGTGTCGGAGGCTGCCTTGTATGTTTACAGCTTTAAAGAATAGGGAAGATCTCTACATGCAAGAGAACTTGAAGTCTGCCTTGACGGACTTCGCCGACTTGAATCAACCTCGTTGGGGGCGCAATCATGCAGCATCGCGACTTCCAGTTTTCCCTTCCAGGCCGAACTTTTTCATGCACGATGATGTCAACGTGTTTTCTGTACCTTTTGCAGATTCACAAAAAACCAATGCTGGTAATCCACCTATGCAGACTCTCACATGATGCACGTAATGGAGAAGAACAATCCATGGAGTCAAATCATTCATTTACAGCGGCACTTCCACTTTACTGGCAGCTTCCACCAACATGATAATCATTTTCGAGCATTTCTTAAGAATGTAAGTTTGTTCACTGCTACTGGAGGTCTATGGTTGAGCGGTGTGCCGGCCGGCGATGACCGTCTTGCAACTTCCCGTCAATCGATTAGGCCATGGCCCAATCATCCGTCAATGTGGCTTTGCTTGGCTCAATATGCCAGGCAGGGCCCTTGGCCGCAATCTCGATAGGGTATGTGATCAACCTCCGGGTTTCCATGGATGCCATGCTAACCACCTGTTGTGAAGGTTGCTGCAAAACACCATTGAACATCGACTGTGCCCCCTTGGCAGCCGTGGAAGGCGGCATGACAGAATTGCGGCTGTTCGCTCTCAGCTGTGACATGTTTGAGGTTACCGTGAGGTTGTGCACTCAACCAGCTTTGCTGTTCCACCGAAGATGTCTCCCTGGCTTCTGCAAAGGAGATGGATTCCTGCTGACCTCGAATGCAGGTCAGAATTTCGAAAGTGCATAGCCTCCAGGCACATAAATAGTTGCCTGCGCTGGGCTTGCAGTGGGCTGAAGCCACGAGGACTGGCCAAAGACAAAAGCTTATGAAAACGGTCCTGTCTAGACCACATGATGGCATTTTTTGTGTCAATGCGAAAGAGCAAAGCATCTACTGCAACGATTTTAGCAGCAGATATCCGCTTGATTTTGGGGCATTTGCTTTCTTGGTACGGAGCGCAAAGCCATCACCGAGCAAACTGACCAATGAAAACTCGCGCCCGCTGCTGGTAACCTACGAAAACCTGGGACAGCTGCATGATAGACTTCGTGCTACCGCTGCAACTCAGCGCCAACTACCCTCCATACACCACGTCATCAGACAATCTTATTGGTCGAAAACAAAAACCACCCCCAATCACAGGACTTGCCTTCTTCCGCGCGACCTTCAAGATTAACCACATGTCACCATCGATGGTGAAAAATGCCAACACCAGCGTCGCTGTCGCTTACCCCGAGCCCATGGGAGGGATGATGAAGATGGTGGTGATGGCGGAGATGATGAACTCTGTGACACTAAGCGAGGCATTGTGCTTAGTATGGTGCTGAGTTAGCTGTCACCTGAGGTTTGACGGCGGTAGCTGTTAGAGGGTCAAGGTTCCAGCCAAGCCGTAAGCGGCTACCGTGATGCTGGAAACACAACCCTTGACCAACACTTTAGCACAACGTCAACAATAATGGATGCATGGGGTGTTTTTGTTGACTGCAGTGTTTGGTGGCACGACTACGATGAGGGTCACTGGTACAAGGTGCCACACGAGATTGATGATATTGTGGATTTCTTGATCAACATTCCAGGCGATGAGGAGGAGAAGGTCTCATCAACAAACAGGTACGATATTCAGTTACATGCCTCAACTAACACATGAAAGTATCCAGCTGATGTGCAAAAGCCAAGAACAAAAGAAAATAACACTCGGACACAATCGTTTGAAAGTGCCAGATTAAGGCATGCTAGAACCTTGGCTCGGCTTTCTTTTCTTTGGTGCCGAACCTCATCCCTCACAGCTTGGGGTCTTCAAACGGATCGGTTGTGCGCTTCTCGCTGGTCTGAAGCGCCGGAGACATTGGCCAGGAAGGAACGGAGGTCCTTAAACAAGCGAAAGCCCCACCGCCAGATGAAAGCTATGGCTTTCGTCAAAGGTTGGGCATAGACCAAAACAAGAAGTGTCACAAACAGTGCGATGGCAGACGTGCAAAACATGTATAGCACCACCATATCTCTTGGAGTGCCGTTCATGCTGAAGATTCCAACAGCAAATGCCAACGGTAGGAATATGACGGTGACTGTGGTGAAGTAGGCATTGAGATCATCTCGCATGTACTGAAGCCGTTTCTCGAGGGACGCCTTCAGGGATTGAACATTCGCTTTGCAACGATGCAGGCGAACTATCTTTCGTTCGTTGGAAGCCAGGAGCTTCGAGATTGTGCCGCGGTATTTTTGTTCTTTGTTTCCGGTCCATCGAGGTTTCTCCGGGAACCTTTCCTTCTCTCGCTTTTTCCACTCATCAATCATCTCCAGGTTCTCAGTCATGTCATCCTCGACAACTTGCAGGATCTGTTGGAAGATTTGCCAACGCTTGTTGATGGTGAAATACGCAAGCGAGTCGGTCTCGCACAAAGACAGTGCATCCGAGAGCGCACTGGACTCTGCCTCGTCTCCTTGGCTCCGACCGTCTGGCCTTTGCGCTTCGTTTTTACCCAGAACCTGTTTCTTGGTTTCGTGAATGATAGCACTCGTGCTTGAGATGATTTCGTCCAGCATGTGGTCGAATAGTAGAAGCTCGAGGACTTTCCGTTGTTTCCAGGGTTCCTTCTTCCTTACGCTCTCTGCAACTGCATGCTTGGGTGACAGCAATTCAAGCAGCTTGCCCCTGTCCTTGTTCTGCCACCATTTCTGGTTGTCGTTCACAAAGTGACACGTCCAGTGTCGATCGAAAAAGTCACCAACAAAGCGAAAGCCCAAGCCCTCTTGGCGGATGGATTTGGATTCGACGCCTGGAAAATTGACTGTTCCCTTATCTAGGCTTCCGCCTGGTGATTGTATCCAGGGACTAGACAGGGAATAATAGGATACATGGAACTCTGTGTCCCACTTGTTCAAGGTTGACGTCGTGTCGTCCACAAAATACTTCTCGAAAGACACGTGCCTTTCAAAAAAAGATGCCATGTTTTCTTTCTCTGCTGGACAAGATGCGTCGATAGCCAGTTTTCGTAAGTTCTTGTCAATGTTGGAGAGTGTAATGAATCTTTTCTTGGCGTTCTCAGCAGTCCGAGTGCCTCCAAGAAGAGCGCCGACGACCTTATTGAAGCTCCGAGTAGCCTGTTCATCTGTTGAAAGAACTTCGATAGAAGAATCCGTACATCTTGATTTCGTAATGTCTATAGCGATGAACCGTCTGTCGTTGATCGAGGCTCGGGGGTCCATGATGGTGCTGTCTTTCCGTGGGGTAAAGTCTAGGAAGTCCGGGTAGTTGTAAACCCACTCGTCCTCGATCTCCACAATGCTCATTTGATCAACAAGCTTGTTGAATGGGGTTGTCTTTTTCAACGTTGCTTTTTGCGTGAAGTTCTCACTTTCTTGTGAAGAACGTGTGTCGTCATGTGCAGTGCCTTCATTCCTGCCGCTACCTCCTTTCGAGACCACTGGATGAATCCCCAATTCATCTCTTCCACGCCTAAAACACCCCCGTGTCTCACAACTCGATTCGCCTTCAAGGATATCCTGGCCATATCTATAGAGAACATATGGGACTTCAAACATCGCCAGAAGGTTTGAGTCGCGATTGGTCTGGCCCAGGTCATGAAGGGGGTCGTTATTTGCGTCGAGAAAGATGGGAAACAAACCATTTGGTGAAGTACTCCTTAAAAGAATGTCCATGGCGGTATGAGACATTTCCTTGAGGGGTCTATGGTTGATACGACGTCCTCTTTGAGAAATAATTATGGCGAGAGCGTATCGCAGTGTTCTCGTCCAAGCTCGGTCGTTATTCTCTTCATGGTCTTGTTGAGATTGCAAGGTGGCATCCCAGATGTTACTCGCTTCGTGGGCTTGGAGGACCGAAAAGAAGCCAGGTTTTGAGTCCATAGCATAGAACAAAGCGGTGTCTTTCGTATGGAACAAGAATCTGTTCTTGAGAGAGCTTCTTCCAACGGCCAACGCTTGTTTCTCTGATTTCGATAGAGGGTCGGAATGGTTTGAGTAAGGGCTCTTGGTTGTGAATCTTGTCAGAACGTCTCGTTGAAATGTTTCCGAAGCGTTGTCTCTCCCAAGGCCCGCAAAAGATGGGCTCAAGCGTGATTCAAATTTCTCGACGCATCTCAATGCGCGCCAAACCCAAGCATGATCGGCCAAACGGAATTCGTATACACCACCATTGGCGGATCGAGGGACGGTGTGGCTGGCTCGTTTGTCGGCGCGCTTCAACGCCTTCAACCAGTGTTCAACATACTGCGCCAAATTGGGAAACGTTTTTGAATGGAGACAGCTTTCTGCGAGTGATCCTTCGAGCTCGCCCATTTTGATCAAATGGAAAGGAGCGTCAAAGGCCAGCTGATTGTCGAAGTTGCCTTGGTTGTCCCAGCTCTTCGGCACCTTTCCTGAGGCAGAGAAAAAACCCTGGAATTCACTCTTCGTATTGCTTTGTCAGTCTTGTCTTCGCACTATGATGGAAAGCTTGCCAACTTACTGTATAGTCTGCCACATTCAGCGCATCTTGGCTTAGATTTTGTCCCACATTATTGATCACCCAATGCAAGTGACGCTCGCATGTGCGCTGAATCCGATCACACAGTTGATCACAGTACTCCTGGACTTGTCCACAGAGAAGGCACGAGGGAATCCCGTTTCCCATTGCGTGTCTGTGCGTGTGCAGTTGAAACGGTTGACTCCGTTTGAGAAATGAGAATACTGATACCAGAAACTGAAATGCAAAGCTACAACAGATTAGCCAAGGTTCCCAAAAACCGTTGATGAACTCACAAACTGGATGGAGTGTCGATTATGTGTCCGTAGAAATCTCCGCATGTCAATACGAGCGCTCTTCTGCTGTGGTTTCTGTTCCCGTCCCGGATTTGGGGTGTGCCTTCATTGATACCATGCTCGGTGACAGGGATTGAGCACACTGACAGGATGTGCTCCAGATTTCGCCGGATGATGAAGTTGAGATGCGGATGCTTACAGTAAGCAATGGGTGCGAAGGATACTTTCAACAAAGTAGTTTCCATCTCTTGAAGATCTATCTCAGGCCATAGATCATCCCCCCAAGCGTCTGAGACACTCAAGTCCTGTAACTTATACAGAACAGTGATCTCCACTTTCCTTGATTCTTCCACAATCCTGTCCATGGATGGATCAAAGCCAATACGGTAGCTCTTGCTATTTCTCGGCAGTCTTTTGATTTTTTGAGGCATCCCATTGAGAAAGGGTGCCATGATAAGTCCAACTCTAACAGGTCTCGGTGAATTGGCACTCTCATGGCCATGATTGTCTGGTCGATCAGGGACAAGACGCTGATGGATTCTAACGAGTCCACAAGAATCACGCGACAGGCTCTCTGAATAAGCGGGGTCGTCCAGCTCATGAAGTGAGAATGGTGAGGCGGTGGAATCTGCATCCAGATCTGGATTCAGATCGCGAATTGGAAAGGCATGGGTCAGATGCAGCGATGCAAAATCCTGCAGTGATACCGTATGTTCTGTGCTGCGGGCTCTGAATATGTACTTCTGTACAATCGTGGCTTTGTGACAGAAGTAGCGTAGAGTCACTGCGTAACTATCTGTTTGATAGTTGAAACAGGGCCAGCGGTCATGTAGGAAGCGCAGAGTATGCGGTTCTTTCGGCAACAGGGCCTGCGGCAGCTGAAGCCCCATGCCCTGTCTTCGTCCGGCGAAGAGATTGTTCAATTGACGAGCCCGGTTGAATCTAAATCGTGATGACGTGATTTCCGGGTGATCGGCGCAAAAGAACCCAGAGCTTCCAATCCCGAGAAAACGTGTAATTTGCATGAAATGTCCGTATGCGTTGACACTGGCCGTAGTTCCCTCGTCACCAAACGACGCAAACGTTTGACGATTCCGAGACTTTTCGTCCGCTTCGATTGGAATGCTGACGAACTCGCTGTCGGCAAAGTCTCGATCGTCTTCACTCTGGGGTGCTGTATCAAACTTTGTTAGGTATTTACAGTCTTATTGGGCAGAGTACTTGCGTTTAGGCAGGCTTGGGGCCTCATGGGTAGTGTCACTTGGAGATGCATGCAAATCAGTGCCAGGTCTGCGTTGACTGTCTCCGGCCAGTGGCCTGGAGGCAGGTGCTGTATTCATCCCGAAATCGGGTTGGATAATGCAGTTGCAACTGTCAACCGGAAGGCTTCCTGGATCTTGCAAAACTCAAGCCAGACCTTCCCTTAAATAGAGCGACCGCGACAATGACATTTCCGACCGGCAACACATTGTAAGCCGAAGGATCGTTTTCGAGGTTTATTTCCGGCTTTTGCATATCTACAGCCTACCCACTTTATGGCGAGGTCCTAGCACGCGATCTGTCAGAAGGGAAGTTGATCATGCTCCGGTGATATGATAGGTCAAAACCTGGGGATCGTATTCATTCAGTTGTCTAATAGGCCAGAATGGCAGCCTTTGAGAAAAAGCAACTTCACCTGGTTGATTACGACCCCCTCTTGTAGGCAACGAGGCTGCAACGCACGATAAGCCACTTGCATCCTATGGAACAGGCGTTAGCGAATGGCTGCGTCTTACAGGGGTGGACGGCTGACCGCATGGGCACCGAATCCCTCAAGCGAACGTCCTCGAAACCACCACGCAATTGCTCATGGATATAGCATCGAGATTTTCAAAGAGGCACACAATAATTACATAGTACAGGTCGAGAGCAAATGCCAATACGAAATGTTATGCAACTCCGAAAGACCTGGCTGCAAATGCGTCTAATCCGCGAGAAGTTGTTCATCTTGCGTAAGCAGCTGAACATACAAGAGGCGCCAGGCTACACCAACAGCCTCGCCCGAGTCTTTCTTCATCAGTCACATGCACCCCTCTTCGCAGCATGTGGCTTGCCAAACCCCGCCCAGAGGATTACGACAATCCCTTAACCCACCAACAAACCATCCACCCCGCAAGGCTCAAGACAGAATAACCCTGCACTCACCCGCCGTCGGATTGATGATGAAGAACTGGGTGGGCAGCATGCTCTCATCCGTCGTGGCGGGCGCCAGCCTCGCCTTCGGGTAGCGCCAGAAGAAGACGGCGACCGCGAGCCTCATCTCCATCTCGGCAATGTTCACGCCGATGCACGCCCTCGCGCCGCCGCCGAACGGGTTGTACGCAGCCCTCGCCTCCTCCGACAAGCCGCCTTCTTTCATCCAGCGGCCGGCATCGAATCTGTTTGGACAGTCAGTCTCATGACACAATACGCCCATGTGAAAAGAAGGGTGTGGGGGGAATGCCGGGAGTGAAGGGGGGAAAAACACTCACTCCTCGGGCCTCTCCCAGATGGCCTCGTTCCTATGCAACGACCACGCCTGCGTCGACACCACGACCGAGTCGGGCATCCACACGCCCGCCACCATGGCGCCGCCCGGCGGCGTCGTGCGCGGGAGACTGCCGGGCGCGGCGCCGTACAGGCGGAGCGTCTCGCGGATGACGGCGTTCAAGACGGGCAGCTGTTCCAGGCGCTCGTCGACGAACGCGGCGGCGGCGGTGTCGCCGCCGATCGCTTCCTTCTCGCTGCGGAGCTCCTCGACGAGCCGTTCGTGGAGCTGCGGGCGGGCCAGCACGCACCAGACGAGGAAGGTCAGCGAGACGGCGGTGGTGTCGGAGCCGGCGATGATGAAGCTGCGGGCCTCGCGCGCGAGGACGACGTCGGAGATGGTTGCTGTTTCTGCGTCACCGCCACCGCCACCGCCGCCGGAGGAGGAGGAGGAGGAGGAGCGCTCGGCCTCGGCGAAGATGCTGGTGAAGATGTTGCCGACGCCGGCGCTGCCCGACTTGCGGCTGTTGTCGACCGTCTTGGCGGCCCAGTCGAGGGTGGCCTTGGGCGCGGCGAAGAGCTTGCGGACGGCGGGCAGGGGGACGTATTTGAGGAGGGGCAGCTCGGCGTTGATGCCCGAGGCGCGGGCGTTGGCCTCGAGGGCTTTGATGTAGGCGTTTTTCTGTTTTGTTTTTCGGGGGCATCCGTCAGCATTTCTCTGCTCCGTCACTTCGATAGGGCGGGGCGAAGACTTACCTCTCCGGCCTGGAGGTTCTCGAAGCTCTCGCCGAAGACGATCAACGAGGCAATGTCCGACGCCATCAACACCCACCACTTCATCGCGTCGACGTCGCCATGCACGCCCGCCGCCGCGTCGCCGCCCATGCGCTCGACGGCAAACTCGACCTTGCGCCTGATCCCGTCCTCCCAATGCTTGCGGATCTCCGTCTTGCTGAAGGCGCGGGCCAGGATCTTGCGGCGCTGGGCGTGCGGCTTCGGGTCGAGCATGGTGAACAGGGTGCAGTCCTCGTCGGCGTCGTTGGCGTAGCCGGAGAAGGCGCGGTACCAGAGGGCCTTGCGGAAGCCGCCGCGGCCGATGCGGTGGATGTCGCGGAACGCCGCCGGGCTGCTGCAGTCGACCTCGTTCGGCGCGATGCGCACCATGTCGCCGTGCCGCCGGTGCAGCCCGTCGACGAAGACGACGCGCCGCCCCGTGATGGTCGCCCATTTGAGCGGCAGGTTGGTGAAGCGCGCGTACCACGGCCCCGGGATCTTGCCGAGGGGCCCGGTGAATCCTTTGACGAGGATCTTTGGGACGGTGGTTTGTGTGAGCTGGCATATTTCGACAAGAGAATGGCAAGGGATGGATGGGTGTTCTTGACTTACCTGCAGGGCCCAGATGCCAAGGGCAAAGAGCGCGGCCAACACGGCACCGCTAGCCATTGCCAGGATCAGTGTTGATTTTCAGATGGTGAGAGAAACTGAGTCGAGAGTCGACTTGTGCGGTTCCAAGTAAACACCATGGTTGGATTGCGTTCCATCTTATAGGCCGCTTGCACGTAGCTGACCGCACCCCGCTCGCTGCATCATGACTGCTCGCCTCCCTTAGTTCGGGGGCTGCAGGCCGCCGATCTGCTGGGCGAAGTGGTGTTGGATGTTCGGGCATTACAGCGATGTTACACGTCGGGCTTCGGGTCTCGCGCCTTTCCCCGCGCCGACACGGGGCGGTGTTCGGGCCCCGTGGCGCCCGAGTGCCCCCGTCTCGGCTCTGACCGTCCACCGCATTGACTGGTTTCCCGTTGAAGAATGCGCTGCATGATTTTCCGCTTGGCCGGGAGAGCATTTGGTCATCGCGCTTCCAGAAGCCAAAACAGTGGCGAAGCTACGACAAGGTTGCCCCACTCCCGTGTACGGTAAAGCTGCACGACATGCTTATTGCGCTATTCCCGAAGTCGAAATGGATGACGAACCTTAAAGTGACTTGCCGTCGCTGCCTCCAAACCCATGCACATGATTTCCCCCGAAGTACCTCGGTATGCTTGCTGCAAAAGCACCTTGGTGTTGAAGGATGCCGGGCTTCCTGGATTAGCATGGGATAGATCAGAAGTGTCGCGCACACTGCAGCTTTCTGTCGAGTTGCGCTTGACAAAGATTGGTTCCAAATTAAACCCGCTTACTCAGCGGCTGAATAAGCTGCTTCAGTTTGTTACGAACCTTAGATAAAAAAAAGAGATCTATCTTCCACTATTAGCGTATAAGGTACAGCAAGTAACAAAAGATCCGAGCCTTCTAAGCTCACCAATGACACACTCCTCATATATGGGTAGTTGCAGTTGCATAGGATATGTAGAGGGATATGCCCGCATTCAAGTAACACCGCCTTCTCTGGTTCGAAAAGACGGATGTGGGCGGTTAATAATAAACGTGGATTCAACCCATTCTACTTTCCTTTTCCCCCTCTCATTTGCTACTCATGCGTGCGTCGAAATTGTTCGAGACACTTCTCTAATCGCATTCTCTTTTTTTTTCCCCTTTCTTTCCTTTCGAAGCTTTTACGCCCTTCACAAGCGCTCCCACTCTATATCCATACTTCTACACTTTCGAGTTGAATTCCTGCTTAAAAAAAAAAAAAAAAAAAACCCCCCGCAATGATTCTCACGACGCGATCAAAAGCCAATAGAGATAAATGACCTTGCCGCAGAGAAACAACGGCTATTATACAGACGACGCGGATCTCTATCTTATCTCCAGATAGACACGAACAGGTTTTTCGGTGAAACGGCATATCAAACTCCACGCAAATGCTTCATCCGGCAGCAATGGTCTCCTAACGGCCGAAAGTCTTACAAGGAACTTCCTTCATGCAAAGAACGTACAACACAACCCAAGCTCTTCAATTCGGAAATGTACTCACAAAATGAAAACAACGGAGAAAGAAAAGAAAACGGGGGTATCACAAGCTCTTCCACGCGTAATAACCTCACCTCGTGTCATCTCACCTCCCTCCCCTTCCCTCTCCCTTCCCTGACCAAATGCTCTCCCGACGCTCTAGTAGCAGCATCTCCGCTCTCCGACCGCCTCTTCCCATCCTCCTCTTGCCCACTACCCCTCCTCGTCTCTCTACCACTCCCACTAACGCCCTTGACCAGACTCTTCAAACTCATCCTCCTACCCTCCCCTTCCGTCATACTCCATCTCACCACGCCATCCGCCTCATCCTCATAGCTGCCCGTGAGCCACCTCCCCATGTACGTATCCCACCTAAGTGGATCCTCATGCGCCGTGCGTTCACGTGCACGCCGCTGCCGAACAAGCTTCTCGGCTGCCTGTTGCACCTTGATCATCGGCCGTGCGTACGTGTCGTACTTGTGGTCAAAGGGACGTTGCAGGTACGCAGCCGTGGCCTCTTCCATGCGGGTCAACGTGCGGCCGCCGGGCACGGGCTTCGGTTGTTGCTTCTTCTTCTTCTTGTCCGTGCCATCTTTGTTCTTCTTCTGTTGCTGCTGGTCTTGCTGACTGTTGGGTGCGGTAGCGGTGTTGCTGTTGGACAGGCTGTCGGATGACACGGATGGAAGCGTGCCCGAGGATTTTGGGTCTGCGTCCTCGGCGGATTTAGTGTTGGTGATGGGGATTTTGAAGTTCAAGCGTCTCCGGTCTGTTCCCGTGTCTTCCCGAGGCACGCGTTGGTCGCGAAGAGCGGCGGCTGTAGAGCTGGCCAGGATGGCCGGCGCAGAGGAGGAGGCCATGGCGGCGCTCTTCGAAACTGGAGCAGTCGCCACGGCCGTGGCTGTCGCCGCCGCAGCTGCAAAAGCCTGCGGGCCGCCCCACGGTCCCTTTTCCCAGTTGTCCAGCTTCATCTTCTCCAACCCCGCGTCGACATTGAGCCGCTTGTACCACGTGTTCTCACCCTTGGCGATGCGCACCATGGCGCGGTGCTGCTCCTCGCCCTCGGTGTACTTGATCAGCACGTTTTTGAACACGGCGAACTTCTCCGCAACCTTCTTCATCGCCCGGCTGTTGCCAAACGGACCTGGCCACGCGCTCGCGAAGCCGTCCGCACTCTCATCCGGTCGCCCGGTGCCAAGAGACAGCAGCAGCGCTGGGTCGCGATGCTCGCCGTACAACGACACGAACTCAGACCATGCCGCGCCCGCCGGGTTGTTCTCGCGGATCCCGCCGTCCTTGAACCCCATGATTTCGCCGCGGATGTCGGCCTCCAGGATTTTGAAATAGAAGGGCGCCGCCGACGTGGCGCGCGTGACTTCCCAGATCCTGAGCTTGTCTGCCCCTTCGTTGTAGAGAGTGATGTAGTTGGGGACGTTGACGTATCGGTGGTTGTAGGTGCGGAGGAGATGCGCCTCATTCACACGCTCATTGTGTGTTGCTGTAAGGCAAATTCTGATTCAGAATGTTAGATCATCGCAATAAAGTGTCACCCTACAGGGAGTTTTGAGAGGTGGTCCAGACGTAAATGTAAACAATTGAAAACATTCGCGTGCGGATCATCACTCCGACTGACAACGGTAGTTGGAAAAGGACTTACGAGTGGCATATTTGCTCTCCAGGCCGTAGCACCAGAGAGTTGATTTGATCTTCCTCCTCCTCCTCAACATCCCATGGAAACCAGTCGTTGCCATCGCAAGTACCGTTTGGATGGGTCTTACAATGGCGTCTCACTATCTCCTTGACGGCTTCTTCCAGAGGCTTGTGATGATACTTGGTTGTCAGAGGTACTACACTGCGACGTGTACCAAAGAGGTCATTTCCAACCTACTCAATGTCACTTCACACATACTTGATAACGTGGGCCGGGAAATGACCTACCTGTCGGTAGAGCTCCAAACACTGTGGCACGCTCATGCGTAACCGTCCCAGCATTGTTGCTATCAGGCCTCCCGTACTTGTTCCGTACATGAAATCGAAGTAATGCGCGGGTAACAGCTCGTCCTCGTTGAATGTACGGGGTTCGAATGGCGGAGTGGATGTGCCATCTTTCCGTCGGGTCGCTGCTTCTGCAGCCTCTTCCATTTCGAGCTTGCGCTCCCATTCTGCGATTTCATGCATGAGTTGTTGGACCATCAGGAGGCTCGAGTAGCCGCGAATACCGCCACCATCTGTGAATTTCAGTGTTAGCCATAAGACGCTTTTGCCCTCTAACGTGGACAGTTGAAGTAAACATGCGGACGTATATGTAAGTTCAAAAACATCACACAGACATAGGATTCAGCTCCCCACATGAGTTGGTTGCCATATTCCTGGCAAGATTTGAGATTTTCTTTTGCGATGATTTGAGGCATTGAGCTGCCGCCTACAGATCCAGCGAACCAGAAGCTTCAATTTCAAGCTCGAGAACTCACCTAGTGTAAGGATGGCAGGATCCCAAGGATCTTTGACAGAACGCGCCCAATCGCTGCCATTTGAAACGTCGTCATCGGCGGAGGCAAACGTCCGGACGGTCCGTACGCTGCGAGGTCGCTGCGGCATGCCTGCCGTGTCGACCTTCAGCCCAGCCATAGCGTTGTTAAACGGCCGGCGCGAATACACCGGCGGTCCACCGGCGGTCCACGCGCAGCTTCAGGCAGATATGCGGCTGTCCAGAGAGCTAGCTGGAAAGGCGATTCGACGGAGACTGATGGAGAACCAAGCAGGCAGGAGGGCGGTGAGGAAAAAAAGCCTACGCGCAAGGGTCTGGCGGAGATCTGAGCAGGTGGGTGGAAAGAACAGGGAGCTCGCTAATCTGGGGAGAGCTAGGCTCCAGCGGGAGATCTGAGCAGGAGCGCGGAAGGAGCTCGCAACGTCGACGGAGCTCTCGTGCAATTTCCGGCAGGAGCGACGCAGCAAACGTTTGGGAAAGCGGTCTGATATGTAGGTATCGTCGGCGCGCTTTGGGCGATCGTAGATCGGGCGGTCGTTTCTGGGTGAACGCAAGGCGACAGGACACGGACTCTTCGCAAGCAAGATGGAGGCTGGCTGTGGGGGGACGTCTCTTAGTCTTATTAAACTGCGGGCCCCCGTCGTGCAGATGATGCACCTGCCCTGCCGCCCCTGGGAGCGGGTGTGGCTGCGGATCTCTCTGGCTATGACGCAGTCCAGGCACTCGCGGAGGCATATGGTCGCTCGTGTTCCCCGGCTATAGCTGTTGCGGGCCACTTGATCGAAAAATAGCAGCTGCGCGGGCAAGCCTGCGCGATTAAGAGTGGCGCCGGGCCCCTCGGAGCCGGCCCGCTGATGGGATTGGGCTTGATTTCGCAGCAAAAAGCCCCCGACATGCGCGCGGAGAGCAGGCAGTCAGCTTGTGCGTGACCACACAATCGTCAATCGCCAACGGCGCGCACGCAGGGGCCGGGCGTGCTTGATAGAGTTCTTACGCAAACCGGCGTGGTGGTGAGCTCCTCGCCGGGTCTTCACACCGTCACTAAGCTTTTTGCTCCTTCGTACTGGCTGTTTGCACTCCCATCATGCGTGCAGCAGCATTCGGGCGACCGCGCTAGACAGGGCTGGCGACCGAGGTGTGGGCGCTGGTCAGCACCGCGTGATGCACGGCCATTGGCCGGCGCGTTGATCCTCAGCATCAAACGACTCTGGGTCAGCAGGCTCAGGCAGCGTGTGGCGCCGCGCTTCGGAGGTTATTCAGGGAGGACGGCCGCCTGGCATGGAGCTGCGTCGGGGTGAACTCAAGCTGAGGATCCCGCGGGCACGTTGTGCCACCGCAACGCGCTTGCCACTGACGCGCGCCCGCTGCTTGACTGGCTGTGATGGGGCGCGCGGGCAGAAGCGAGCCTGGCAGGTGCGGTCTGGGGCACGCCGATCCTGGCCCGCTGAGCCACCACGCGCAAGGCGCAGCGAGCCCAACTCTTCTTCAACAAACACGTCTGCCCACCGTCTACTCACCGCCGAGCATATTCCCGAACATCCCACGGCCTTCCTGTTCCTGGCCCGCCAGAGTCACTCCACGCGCGAAACCTTTCTATCTCCAGTCATTAAAAGCCGGCCTACCGCCCACCGCCTCCCACTAACCGCTCTCCCGACCATACGTCACCACGGCGCGATCCAACACAAATTCGCATCCTACACACCCAACCCGGCCCGCAATGTCGCGGACTTGGAACACCGATTCTACCGCCTCCACTCGGAGTGCTGAGAAATTTAACCTCGACGAGAAGGACAATGCTAGCATTCTGGTCTACAAGTATCGCACTGGACTGGACGTGTCGTCGCAGGAAGACCTCTGCAAGGCCTTGGACAAAGGTAAGCCCCACCGACCCCATCGCAATTTATATACTGCAGACACTCATCGCTCGCGTTGGAAAAGATCCCTCGCTGCGCGTCACTCGCAAGCGCATCCCTCGCGGTGACAGCAGAGTCGAAGTGAAGCGCGAAGACCTCTGGAACGACGAAGAGAAGAGCACCTACTCGGACTTCCCCAACAGCAAGTCCGGCCTGGCCAGCGTCTGCCTGCCGCGCAGCGTCTGGTTCAAGCGCATGCTCTTCAACCAGTTCCAGGACCTCTACATTGTCTCTCCTGAAACCACGCCGACCAGCTCGCTGAATGGCTCCCCGGAGTCGTCGCAGTGCTCGCCCAGCAGCACTTGGAACCACCGCCCCGATCACGACGGCGCTGCGCAAGACCATAATCCAAATGAGCACTGCTAGTGCCAACGCGTCTTTGAAGCACGCGGAGATGCAGGCTTGCGTTGGGCGACTGGCTTCTGCTAGCTAGCTTTGCAAACGGCTGCAAAGGGTCTGGTTATGAGACATAATGACTCAAAATCCGCCCCTTGTGGGCGCTAGCACAAAGCAACGGCTTTCTGGTCACATGGCTGCTCTCGGTCTGGATTGCTTCGCCAACGCAAGCCGCCCTCCACTTTTCCGTTGCTTTCCGATTCGTTCTTATACCCCTCATACGGTCATTTTCTTTGGCGTAGGTTCAGCGAGGGAGTTTCTCTGGCGACGAAGACTCAAATAGGCGTTCTCTTTTGGCTATCGGGTGGCAAACAATGATATCCTTTCAAGTACGAACTTTCCCTTTGCACGATACTAGTACGGCGCCGAAACCTAGAGCTAAGGTCACATGAACTGTGCAACGTTTGCTTCAGAAGCGGCCCGACATGCCTAATAGTTCAGAACGCTGTCGGCACGTGTGCCGTCAACGCATCGAGCACCGCAAAAGCCCGCATCTATCTTCGTGCATGGTACGGACGTACATCCCTCCCTCTCAACCATGCGGAAGCGTACACCCTCACATATCAGGCACAACGTATATTTCTCACTATCCTATTCGTGCAAAATCGCCTGCCCACGTGGCTCGTTCATCATCACGACCGCCCATCACCACCCCATGTCACCGTCTTTCTTTCTTAAATGCCGCATAGAGCATGCTTTCCTCTCTATCTCTCCCCCTCCCTCGCCTTCCCCGATAAGCGTCCTCAGAACATTAGTGGTCCAGCCCAACCCGGTCAATTTCCCCCATGATCCCTCGAGACCTTTTCACAGCTTCACGTCCCCCTTGATCGCGTCCCGCAGCAGTGTCAGCCCCTCCACGGCGAACTTTTGCATGTTCGCCTCCCTATCGCCGCCCAGCCCCGTCTCGACCTCCCTCGTCGCGGTGCCGGCCGCGGAGCTGACGGCGAGTGCGACGTAGCCACTGGACACATTTCCGTCAGACAATTTTCCGTTTTTTTTTTCTTCTTCTTCTCTTTTTCTTTTCGTCTGCATTCAAAAGAACTACGAGGTCCTCTCTCCAAGCCAGATCGCCGCCGAAGTAAAAGAAGAAGCAGACACTCAAAAAGCAGCGCGCGTACGAAACCCCAAAGAAAAAGGAAAAAGGGGGACAGGAAGAAAGTTCCAGAGAAACACGGCAACGGCACTGAGAAGGGGGTGTGGGGAGGAAAAGAGACGGAAGTAGTAGTAGTAGTAGTAGTAGTGGTAGTAGTAGAAAAAAGAACTTACGGCGTCCTGTTCCTCGTCTCGCCGCCGGTGGGGCCGGCGGTGCCGCTCTCGCAGACGGTCCAGGTGGTGGCGAGGGTGCCGCGCACGTGCTGGGCGATGCCCTGGACGATCTCGGGCGTCGGGCCGGCGTAATTCTTGAGGTTTTCCTCGGTCCAGCCGGCGTAGGCGATGCGGGATTCGAGGGTGTAGAGCTGATTTCAGTAAGTAAGGATTCGGGTCAGAGCCTGGTTGGTAGAGGAGGGGGAAGTGATGGGGGGCGGAGAAAGAGAGAGAGAGAAAAGTAAAGATGGTAGGAGGTTCATCGGATGTTGTACGGCGACGATTTTCGAGGTTCGATGAAAACGGCATGTAGGAGAATCGGAAGGGCACGCGCATACCTGAAGACCGCCCTTGAAGATTGCACTCGCGCCCTGTGTGGCTAGGATTGCTGCCGAGGTTAAACCTCCTGCAGCCTTTTCCGGAATCAGTCGGAGGATAAAGATGTCGGTTCCATCAGGAGGGCTCGTACCGTCTCGGCAACGGAAAGTGTCTCATTCCTCTCCTTCAGCAAGTCCGCAACCTCCCTTGCAATGGCCTTCAACTCCGGGGGCGGGAACATGACGACGGTAGCTGTGGAGGTGATGCTGAGACGACAACGGGCCGATTTCTCAGATTGGCGGACGGGACGGGAAGGTCGATCAAAGCAGAGCAAGCAACTAGAACAGATGGCGAAAGAAGAAGGGCGAGCGAAGAGAAGGAGAGGATCAAAGAGAGTTTAAGGATATCTGAGAGATCTCACTGCCTGCTCCGCGCTTACGCAACGCCTCATCAAGTTCCCGGGGCCCGCGCCACGCGGGCCAGGAGAGAGCTCCGTCGCGAACCATGGCAATCCTCGAAACTGCTTAAATCACGGAGCGCGCCAGCGCCACAAACGCCCTTAGCGCGGCTCCACGCCTGAACATCGTACGTTTTTCTCCAACATCCCATACCCGATGGAACTGCACGAAGCGAGAGCTCGGGACGGCGTGGCCAGCCCAGGCGTGCGCCTGCGCCTGCGCGCTTGTAGCGGACGTAAGAGGGTCCGTTTGCAGCGCCCGCTCTGCCGCCAGCCGCGCTCTTGCTGATAAATGGAATGGAGGGGGATTACTCTTGGTTTGATAATGCGGCGGCGGAAGTAACAGGAGCCCTCGCCTCGATCGGCGCGGACGAACCTAAAATCACGATTTACCAGGGAAGAACGGCCATGTGGCTTGTGGAGGGGGGAAAGGGAAAGCGACAAGTCGATTGTGAAGCGCGACCGTGCGCTTAAGGCAAACAGGCAGAGGGTTCAGGCGCGCTACACATCCCGCCTCTCATCGCATCGTGGCACAAACCCCCCGTCCATCGGCAAATGCACGGAGAAACCCTTCCAGCAACCCCTCTGTCGGAAGTGCGACCGAGCAGGCTAAACTGCGGTGTTGGCCCCGTCGTCGCTCGTGTACACAGTACAGCGCGACCGGGGTCCTGTCAATGACGTAGTGTGAGGTCGGAGGGTCCAGGTCGGGTGTGACGGTGAGGGGCACTGCAGCAATGACAGGGCAGAGGGGGAGATCATTGTGCATCTGTCGCTTTCCTGCAGGTAGGGCAAGTAGTGGGCTGCAGCGCCACCAGCAAAGACGCATGCAATATCGCCAAATCCCAGCGTCCAGCAATATTGCACGACATTATTGGCAGCAGCTTCCGACTATCCCATGAGTTCTCGATATCATTCGAGAGGGGGAACACGCAGGACAATCGCAGCAATGGTAACAAAGTCATCACCCTGCTCGTCCGTCAAAGCCACAAAGGAAGGAAAAAGAAAGAGAGAAGCAAGGCGAGGCGCTGCTCATGACAGCTCCAATCACGGACTGTACCTAGAGCAAGCATCCCGTTTCTGGGTTTCTGGCGTGATACGTGCATCTATTACATTCGACGATCCCACCTGCGGAACGGCTCCAGCAGGTCGGCGGCGATCGAGAAGAGAGCAAGAGAGCAGCTGTCAGCTAGTCCATTGATGCAAAAGCCAACACGAGCCCCTCTTTCTTTGCGCGCGCGTACAGCCAATTCCCGCGGGCCTACCATTCATCTCACGAGACTCGAGGGCCCGGGGAGATACACAGGACCAAGTGTACGGATCCAGCAGGGCTGTACGCTTATCAGGCGGTCTGCCATGAGCAAAAGGGCTATGAGAGGCAAACACAAATCGATGTCGCGTGCTCGTAGCAGTAAGTTCTAAACGAGGCACGAGCCGTCCCGAGAGGGGCGGGGATACAACTCGACACGATTGCCTCCGTGATCTTGCATAAGGTTCAGCTATCGAGCTTTTCGGGAGAGAAGGAAGCGCTCAGTAGCGGGCATCAGCTGACGTGAAAACAAGGTCGGCGCTCATCGATATGCTGACGCTTCGTGGTCGAGAGAACCAAAGCTGCACCCTACACCCCTATAGGTAATAATCATCGCTGAGCTGCTGGCGAGGAGCGGTTTCCATTAGTCCGATATTTGCGCCCGACATTGAGATAGGACGACCATGACGCCGTTGCACGTACTACACTCGAGTGAGCAAAGATGATCTGCCCGAGCATTCACGCAGGTTTCTATCCGAGCGAAGTCCTTGAGAGCGAAACAGCAATGTCGTCGATCTACGCCAACTTTCAGATCGATCTGTACACCGCAAGAGACTACATGGCCAGTTATCGGGGCAGTTTTCAACTAGAAAAGTGTTAATTTATCTTTCGAAAGTAGCCTGGTAGTCGGGTCAGTCGGGCCCTTCAAATGGACCGGAGCGTCAATCGCCGACTTCACCTTTCCCCTTTCTCACGACTGGGGTCATGGAGCACAAGGAGCTTCATCCCTGCAGGGTGCAAGACATGGGTGTGACGGGGCAACTTGCAGACAGGCAAGAGGTGACGCTGCCTATATCACTGTTTGACTCGAAGCTCGATCTCCATGGACCGCCCAGAATAGACATATCATTATCGTAGTCGATCTGTATGTATGATTGGTCATCACCACGGCAAGGCTGCGGAGGCAGTGCAAGCGTAATCAGGGAACTGGGGCTTACGAAAGGCAGATCCACGAGCTCGGGATCAAACAAGGAGTATGAATCACGTGCGGTCTATTAAAAGAAGAGCAGCGAAGGCGGGAAACGAGCCATGAGGGAGAAGTAGGAAATGGAGAAATAGGTTCCACGCAATGTCTCTGAATTTGAATCTCGCATGCAAACTGGAAGAAGCCCTGAATTCCTAATACTCCCGTTTCGTCAAAAAGGCCGGATATGCATCATGAAGTGTCGACTCGACCCAAACAAAGAGGAGAAAAGGAGACATGAGTTGTGAGTGTTTTTTGGGGAGCACTCCTTCGATAAGCGCTAGCAGGCCGTTCCTTACGGAGTTATAGACTTCTTATCCATGCCATCACCCTAAACCTCCCAAGCAAGCAAGCCGTGAAGAAAGAAAACCGAGGACACCTAAAGCCATGCAGGAGAATCGGCTAGATGGCGTACTTTCGAGTCCACTCGCGGGCCGTCGCCTCGTACCTGGCGCGGTCGGTCTTGTACACGTGTGCGATCTCCGGGACAAGCGGGTCGTCGGGGTTAGGGTCTGTAAGCATCGAACAGATGGAGAGCAGCACTGGACGCCATGTCAGTAGATGCTGGCGCGTAAGCGAGATGGAGTCACACACCCTTCGAGATGGTCAAGGCCGGGCTCCACTGGTCCCTCAGGATGTCCAGGCAAATGCTGCCGTTGGAGTTGATGTTGGGGTGGTAGATGCGGGTGGTGAAGTTGACCTTCGGAGGCTTGAAGGGGTAGTCGGTAGGGAAGTGGATAGCAAGGAAGAAGACGCCGCCGGAGTAAGGAGAGTCACCCTGTGATCCCAAGGTCAGCAACGGATCTGGTGGATGTGGCTTCAAAGGCGGCGTGCTAGAGGCTCGGCCCCTTGGCCTCGCCTCCTGCCGCCAGGAGTATGGAGCGCAACTTACGGGGCCCATGATAGTCGCTTGCCAGTGGAACTTTCATCAGAAACCAGTCAGTATTGTATTCTCGATGCCGCCCGAGACGGTGAGGGCGGCGATGTGGGTAGCCGCCGCAGCCGCGGGGCTACGTGTTGGCGGTCGGCCAGGTGAGGCGGGGGAAAGCGTACCAGGTCATCGCCGATGGGGCCGGCAGAGCACGAGGAGGGAGGATCACTGCGAGAGAGCTGTCAACACGGGTCCGGGCGATGGAGTCTGGGGGCTGGCGGCCGGTGTTGGTCGCTGGCAGCCCCGCACCCGCAAAGTTGTCATGCGAGCGCGGCGGCTGACGAAGGCGGGGGCGGATACGTACCGGCCGAGGTCAGTGAGTTCCTTGTTAATGCGCTTGAGAGCCATGGTGTGCGGTGTGCGGTGCTGTGGTGGAAACGGGTGCGTCGGTCGGGTGCGTGTTGTAAGTGTGGGTGGGCGATGGTTGAAGATTGCAGCGTAAAGGGAAGTGGGCTGTGGCACGGCAATATAATCCTGGGTTAGCGCCTGGGAGCGTGGCTGCCCGAACGTGGCCGGCAGTGACGTATCGCCGAAAACTCGTTCCCCGACGACGACGAGAAACGGCAGACCAAAGGGCAAGCACTTACAGAGGCGCGAGGAAGACCGTGGGCCGGCGCGGGAGGCGAGGTGGCAGCGTAGGAGTGGGAGGCGGCGCGGCAAAAGGCCACGGCGATGGACTTTTTATGCAGCCCAGCGTCGACGGCAAGTAGGTCGCCGCCGCAGCACCCGCCAGAGCAAGCAGGCGCACGAAACCGGAAGAAGCTCCCTCAGCCTCATGCACCTCACGTCTCTTGAGTCACCACCGCCGCCCGGCGAATGCACCTGCCGCGCGAACAGGCATGTCACGTGCGGCTTCCTGAAGAATTCCCGCCCGGTACAAGGTACCTGCATCAACCATTGTTTCTCCGCCACCTGCAGCCTTACACTACGACTCCTGAGAGACGGCCCACCCCGCCCGCGTCCGCTTGCCCAGCTTTCGCTCGTTGGGGCACTTGCACACACCACGCTCTGTCATTTCCTCCGCCGCTGGAGCCTGGAAGCCTGTATCAGCATCCGCATCCCTTTGGACCGTTCGCGGCTTGGGACACAGCGCGTTTGCTACTTCTTTGTAGGCACGCTGCCGAGGGGAGGCGGGACGTCTACAGCCATGCCCATGGCCACCGCGCCTGTTCTTTCTGAATTTTTGTTTTCTTTGTGTGACCTACTTGCTTAGCAGGCGTCGCCAGTTGATCGACCGGGCCTCTCGCAAAAGCATGCTTGAGAAAAAGAACCACCGGGCCCCTTCCGAAACAGCGAACGGCTGAAGCTCGCTCTTATGCTATTTGAAACCTCACATTGTCTGAGCGTTGCAGATACGAAGTCCACCCAGCCAACCGCGAGCGTTGGGAACCGTCAACCATGCCTGCATCATACAGCTACCGAGACATTTTCAAGTTATGGGTTGGTTTGCTCGGCTATGTACCCACTTCCGATCTGGGCGTTATTGCGTGGCTGCAACACAGGCAACGCCCGTGGCTTATCATCTTCCCCGGAAAAGCAATGGGGTTCCCAATCTACACGAAAGCTTGGATGCCAGTGATGGCCCGACCAAGAATAAGGGCTGGCGGATGAACGTTAGTAGCTGCTCGTCCCAAACTCCGCCCATACAGGCAACTTACCATGAATGTCACTCTGGCCCTCATACGTCTGTGTCACGAAGAGGTTCGCAACATGGCGACCGATGTGGTACTCGTCGCTGACGGCGTTGCCACCGAAGATCTCTTGCAATCTAGCGCAATGTCAGCAGATGGATTGTGGACAAAAGGGGTCGAGCCGACATACATCCTGGCATTGACAAGAGCCCGATCACAGTTCTGTCGCTTGATCATTGAGATCATCTCTGGTGCCGCCTTGCCTTCGTCCTTGAGGCGACCGACCTGGGCAGCAGCCAGAATGCCGTACGCCGCATCAGTGCTTGCATCGGCAAGCTTCTTCTGCACAAGCTGGTACTTGGCGAGTGGGTTGCCCTTGAACTGCTTCCTCTCAAGTGCATACGTCCGGGCTCTTTCAATGCAGTCTTCCAGAGCGCCCATGGTGCCCCAGGCAATTCCGTATCTAGCAGAGTTGAGGCAACTGAACGGGCCCCTCAATCCCTCGATGTCGGGGAACATATTGGCCTCGGGGACAGGGCAGTCATCGAGCTGGATCATGCCAGTGATCGACGCCCTCAGGCCATTCTTGTCGCTAATCTTGGGCGTCTCAAGAGTGCCAGGAGGACATTGAGACCGCTCAACCAGGAATCCGCGGATCTTGCCCGTGCTTTCCAACTTGGCCCAGACAAGCATCACATCGGAAATAGGAGAGTTGGTGATCCACGTCTTTGCGCCGGATATCGAGAAATATCCCTTCTTGGTCGGGTGTGGCTTGGCCGTGGTCTCCATGGAGCCGGGGTCTGAGCCATGGTTGGGCTCTGTCAGACCGAAACACCCCAGGATCTTTCCCTTGGCCATGCCCGGCAAGAACTTGTCCTTCTGCTCCGGTGTTCCGAATTCCTCGATGCCACCCATGACAAGCGAACTCTGTACCGACATGCCGGATCTGTAGCCCGAGTCCACGCGTTCGACGGCACGGGTGATCAGGCCTGACGCGACGCTGCTGACGCCAGCACATCCGTAACCCTGGATGGTCGCCCCCAACAGGCCAAGCTCGCCCATCTCCTCCAGGATCTTCTTGTCGTAGTCTTCGTTGCGGTAGGCCTCTGTTCCGCAATCAGCATATCGTTTGCCAAAACTTCGGATCAATGCAGACCTAGTACGCGGGGAAGCATGCGCTCTTGGCAATAGGATTCAGCCGTCTCAGCTATAGCGAGCTCCTCGTCCGTAAATAGATTGTTGGAGCCCAATGGGTCCTTGTAATCGAAGGGGACTGGGGCATGGAGCTGGCGGCGGGCGAGCGGCGCAGAGCGCGCAGAGGCGCGCAATTGCCTTGCGGCATGACGGGCGACGGGTCTGAACATGGTGCAAATCACAAGAGCAAAAGGAGACGAGTAGCAAGCAGGAAGGGCAGAGCAAGAGGCGGATCTTTGCTCATAATGAGGGCCGACACAGCGATGATGGCGGGTCGGCAACCCCACACCAATCAGGCGCGTGCAGCCGACTCAGCGCCGAGGCTCGCATTGCAGGGGCATCGCGTCGGAAGGGCGAGTTCGGAATCGGCAAGCTTCCGCGAGCGCGAAGAGCGGGAGTGCTTCGCGGGGCTGTCGGGAGACACCTGCCTTCTGGTCGCTTGTCCCGCAAGAAAAGGATGTCTCGCAGCGGCTTGGCCCGCTCGATTCCAGAACGCGATCAGGCCGAGCGCATCAGACCTCCCGTCATGCACGCAGTGGACACGGACCGAGGGGTCGTGACGTAGGGCTCGGCTGTCGCCTGGCGCTAGTCCCAAAACGCGCGTTGAACGAGCGAGACGCGCTTTCTGCCTGCGGGCGTCATCTTCGCGACTTCGCCCGCGCAACAACACCCTCCACCCCGCCCATTGCTCGCCACACAACGCCCGTTCGCAGAGTCCGTCGCCTCCGGCAGCCGCCAAGATGGGTATCAAACACCTCTACCAGGTCATCAACGAGAATTGCCCCGGCGCGATCAAGACGGGCGAGATCAAGCACCAGTTCGGCCGCAAAGTCGCGATCGATGCGTCCATGAGCATCTACAGTTTCCTGATCGCCGTGCGCTCCGACGGCCAGCAGCTCATGAGCGAAACCGGCGAGACCACCTCTCACATCATGGGCATGTTCTACCGCACCCTGCGCATGGTCGACAACGGCATCAAGCCGCTCTTCGTCTTCGACGGCGCCCCGCCCAAGCTCAAGTCCGGCGAGCTGGCCAAGCGCTTTCAGCGCAAGTCGGAGGCCCAGGAAGCTCACGAGGAGGCCAAGGAGACCGGTACCGCCGAGGATGTCGAGAAGTTCTCGAGGCGCACCGTCCGCGTCACCCGCGAGCACAATGCTGAGTGCCAGCGCCTGCTGAAGCTCATGGGCATTCCGTACATCATTGCTCCCACTGAGGCCGAGGCTCAGTGCGCGGCCCTGGCGAGGGCAGGGAAAGTGTACGCCGCGGCATCGGAGGACATGGACACTCTCACCTTCGATTCGCCTGTATTGCTGCGCCACCTCACTTTCAGTGAGCAACGCAAGGAGCCAATTCAGGAGATACACTTGGACAAGGTGCTGGAGGGACTCGAGATGAAGAGGGAGCAGGTATGAGATCACTTTAGCGAGATTGGAGTTGGTTCACTCTGACTTGTCATAGTTCATCGACCTCTGCATCCTCCTTGGCTGCGACTACGTCGACCCCATCAAGGGCATTGGCCCAAGCACTGCCCTGAAGCTCATCCGCGAACACAAAGACCTCGATGGCGTCGTCAAGCACTTCGAGTCCAACCCAAAGTACACCCTGCCCGAGGATTGGCCCTACAAGGACGCTCGTCTCCTCTTCCTTGAGCCCGACGTCCGTCCAGCGGACCATCCTGACTGCGAGTTCAAGTGGGACGCGCCCGATGTGGATGGTCTAATCAAGTTCTTGGTCGAGGAGAAGGGCTTCAACGAGGATCGCGTGCGCAGCGCTTCGCAGCGCCTGACGAAGAATCTCAAGTCCGCGCAACAGAGTCGCTTGGATGGCTTCTTCAAGACGGTGCCTAAGACCGCTGAAGAGCAGGCCAGCCTCAAGAGGAAGAAGGAGAAGGAGGTTGAAGACAAGAAGAAGAAGCAGAAGTTGGCAGCCAAGGAAAAGAAGGAGGCCAAGGCCAAGCCGAGGGGTACGGCATGAGGATGAAGCGGACAGTTCCAGGTTCGCAGTTTCCGAGGCGGAAACATGGGCATAAAAGCAACGGCGTTGGAGGGCATTAGCACATGATTTGATTGCTTGGGTGGCTAGGGAACGGAGATTTGGCGTTAACACCACTGAACAGGCAGAGGCCCTCAGGCCCGATCTTTCAAGAAGGGTTGGAATGGCTAAGATAGCTACGAGGGGCTGATAGCAAACGAAACACACTTTCGTCGAGGGATGAATTCGACTTGACCTTTTCAATCAAATTCGTGCCACTGCTTGAGGAGGTTTTACTGATCGCCACTTGAAAAGTTCGTCACTTTTATTGTATCAGTAACGGAGCCCTGAACCAAGCTGCAATATCATACAAGCCACCAATCTGCGCTGATATTACAGGTTATTCGCGCATCCTGCTGAAAGTAGAAGAAAACACAGGGCATCGACACTTCTCGTTTCTTCCATGAGAAGCAAAGCAGTCTATCATTTCATCATTCATTTGTTTGGCTAGTGAGCTGTTAGCCTTCGAGTTCAGTAGAAAGAAGGGGAGAGATGTTGCTAGTAGCTGTTCAGTCAGGTTTCGCGTGAACTCACTGGCTCTTGCGTCCCGTAATTTGGTGGTGATAATGTTTCAGGGTGAAAACCCACCCCATCGGCAGTGGTGGTGAGGGTGAGTGACGCACACACACAGTTGCTCCTTCCTAACCCACAGTTGCCCCCAGCAACGAATAGACCCTGAGCAGCTTCCCGCTGCTGCCCGCTGCTGCCTGGAGGGGGTTATATAAGACCCTCGTCCCCTCGCCCCCTCCGTCTCTTCTTCTTCTCCTTCAGCTCTTCTGCGGGGCCTCGCAAGAGGTCTCGATTAGGGTTACGGGCGAAGAGCTCAAGGCGCCGATCAACATTCGGAAGCAAGCAGGCGCAAGCCTGCCTCTGCTCGTGACTAGTTCGTGTTGTCTTGGGCATTGATGCGTCCGGGGTGACGACTACCTGAAAGGTCGGGGTTGGGTGGGTCATCAGCGCAAAATGTGCTGGGGGCAAAAGAAGTTTTAGCTTAATTTTTTTTTCTTAATTTAATCTTCCCTCGAATCAACATTGTGCTTTGCTCCTTCCCAAATGCTCGCGTGAACAGTTGGAAACTATCTTCTCACAATGGACTTCACGCCTTGCCATGGCATCCAGAACCACTATACGTTGTGTTGCACGGATTCAGCAAACAGCGACCACAACTTCAAAACGAAGGAGAGTTTGACAGCTTCCAGTCAGGCACATTGGTGATTGCCATTTGCAGTGAGGAGTAAATGTTTAGTCCACCATTGCCGCCAACATGGCACTTGTAGCTTCTACGACGCCTTCGGCCTCCTCAGCGATTGATGCAGAGACAGCATTCCAACCCAGTCCTCTTCCGCAGCACCCGTCAAGATCGCGACGACGAAAACAACAACAGCCGCAACGACCGAACCACCAGGCCAACGACCCGGAGCGGACGCAGGCCACCGCGCGGTGCGCCGCCTCCCAGACCCAGTGCCTCACCGCCGAGAAGAAGAAGGAATCCCATCTCCACCGCGCCGTCGCGAGCCTTAAGAAGCCTCGACAGCAGCACGATGGCCAACCCCGCGTCCAACAGCGCCATCCGCGCGTCGCCAAGCCTTCCCCAAGTACCATCGAGCGGCGGATCCTCCCCTAAGCCGGCGTCCCATCATCTTCATCGTCATCATCGTCATCGTCGTCAAGAGGACGACCACGGCCCCCGTTCTCGCACCGGCCGCTTCGAGGACGACGGCGCCGACGGCGGCGGCGACGCAGACACGGTGGTCTTCCGCCCCCCTCGCCATCATCGCAGCGACGATGGCGACGACAACGAACGCTGCCTTTCTGTCTTTATCAGGGATGCACATGACCGGGATACAAAGGCGCTGGATGGTTTTGCGCAAGATATGATGTTGGATTTGGTTTGTGCTCAGAGGGCGTGGTCGGAGAAGAAGGAAAATGTGATGCAGGATCGGATTGTTGATAGTAGTGGTGATGGGGAGAGAGTATGAGGAGTCAGTAAGGCCGAGGGTATTTGGTTTTATAATGAAACTAGCGAAGGCGTTGGGGGAGGCGGCCGAGGCGAGGGTTGGGAAGGAGGGGGCGAAGATAAGGCTAAGGGAAAACATTAAAGACTTTAGAGGGGAGTTTATAGAGCTAGTGGAAACGGTAGTGTTAGGGGTAGGAGGGATGAGGACTTCGGTCGCCGAGACGGAAATGTTGGGATCGGTGCTGATCAGGGTCCTGGAGAAACAAGAAAGTGATACCGAAAAGTGAAGGCTATGCGATACCAGCTCGCCTTGGGCCTTCTCTACTAAAGTCTACATCTCTAGGTTAGCTGTTGCTAAGACCTGGCCAATCTAGGGATCATTATTGTCAGTTGCTTCATCGCAAGCCATTGTGGTGATGACTCACCAAACTTCGTTCTCTCCTTGTTCCGCCTCAGAATTTTGACCTCATCACCAACAGCCAGGTGCTTTCCTGCGGCTTGGGGTCCCGGGAACCCGTATCGGCCAAAGACAGGGCTCCACTTGTTTCCAACATCGATCCTACGGTCTTTCTGGAGCTTCTTCAACACCTCTCCCGTCGGACCTGTACCTGTCTTGCCCGTGGTATAATCAATATTGATGCTGGCGCAGCGACCGCAGTTGTGGGTGAGTGTCACGGTGGCTTCTCCGATTTGGATCTCCGCCCAGAAGTCCTCTTCCCACGGCTCGTCAGCTCCCTCAATGACAATATTGGGCCGGAACTTGGTCACATCCATGTCGACGCCATCAGGCAAGCGGGCAGATACGTCATCCAGGGAGGACTGAGATACAACGAGGTAGGCAGCACAGTCCTGGAAAGTGACGGTGTCCTTTTCTTCGGAGCCGACCAAGGGGAGGTTGCTCGCAAGGGATGACAACCACGACTTGGGCTGCTGCTCGTTGGGGGAGCGGGACATCAAGACTTGGCGCCTGTTGTCGCCGAGGTAGACCAGCTTGACCCTGAACCCCAAACACTTGGAGAACCAGTCGCTGTACGGGGAAGCCATGTCAAAGGCCTTTGTCGGGCTCTTGTGCATCATGACCTCAACTTCGGGCAGGCCGGCAGGATCGGGTTGCAGCGGGAACTCCAGCGAGTCGGGCTGTTTCCCCGAGTCGGACGGCGGACGGAAATCGACTTTGATGCTGCCCTTCTCGTCGGCGCCGTCCGGGTAGATGATGGTGGGTTGGAAGAGGGACAGTTCGGGAAAGTGAACGATGTGCATGTTCTTGAAGCTGCCATCATCCTGGATCTTGAGCAGCATGAAGCGACGGTCATATTGGAAGCCATTCTTGGTGACGGTGGCCGAAGGGATTGGCGTGGGGAGCAGCGCCTTGATGGGGTACGTATAGAGCTGCGGATGTTGTGTCAGAGTGGGACAACGCGGGTCGAGGCCTCTAGACGACGACGTACTTGGCCGATCTTCAACGGCATTGTGGCGGGTCCACGAGCGACGTTCGCTGACAAAAAGCAAGAGGCAAATTTGAATTTCCGACTGTTGAGCAACAGCAGAGGCGACTGAGGTCAGAGTAGCGCTGTAGCTACGCGCTGGCACGGCGTGAGTCGCCGAGCTCGCAATGCGGGGTTCGCATCTTCGGTATCGATAGGCAGCTTGATGACAGGCCGGGCTCGCCTACTCCCAGCCAGGCTTACCAACGCGACATGCAAACCCGCCAGGCTTGGCGGCTGCGGCCACTCCGAGCGGCTCGGACACGTTGAGCGCAGGGCTTTCGACGGTGAGCGCGGTGCTGGGGGCTTGGCTGTGGCTGCTGCCCGTGTGCAGTGCGCGCGTGGTGGTTTTGCGCTGCACGCGAGACTGCCGGCTGGCGATGTCACGGCCGGCCGCCACAGCAGGCCTGTTTGAAGCAGAGCAGGAAACGTTCGATCAGTCTTCGGGAAGGTCGCGCGCCGACACGGCATGGCCCAAGGGGCAGATGAACCTGTTGATCCAGGAAACGCCGGTCGAATCAGCGGTGAGAGGGCGCTCCGGCTCGGGGGCGACCGCACAGACTGGCCGGTGGTGTGTGGCTGAGCAGCGTCGTTTAGCGAATGAGGGTGCGGTGACGTCGTATTTCGTAGGCCACCGGGTCTTGCCCGACTGCAGCGAGCCGTCGTGCCGTTGGGCGCGCAAGCCAACCACACTGCGCCCGCACGCGCGCTACAAGACTCACACAGCCTTCGCGCCGAAACAGGCACCCGACGACCTCTGCGCCCACGACCCAACGACCTTATACCTTCGAGACCGCGCCCCCAGCGCTTTTTGCATCTGCACCTCTACCGCACTTGCATCGTTCCTGCGCTTGATTGCCCGCCACCACAGTCCGGCCCCGCGCCTCCCGCCCTCCCCGCGACCACCCGTCAAGGCCCCCAAGTTCCTGGTCGTTGGCGGCCACAGCCTCTTCCGCCATGCCGGAACCCATTCAGCACCTATCAGTCGTCGAGTCGACCGGCCTGCGCCGCAAAGACACCACCAAAGGCCCGCCGCTGCGCATCCTGTCGCTAGGTCAGTCGCACACCTCCATCCCTGCCTGGCGTGACCATACTGACATTTCGCTTCGCAGATGGCGGTGGTGTCCGCGGCTACTCCATGTTGATCCTGCTGCAAGAGCTTATGCACCGCACATATGTCGAGATTCACGGCAAGGCCCCCAAGCGCCACGAAATCCCCAAGCCATGCGAACACTTCGACCTCATCGCCGGCACCGGCACCGGCGGCTTGATCGCCATCATGCTGGGCCGCCTGAGGCTCGACCTCGAGACCTGCAAAGATGTCTATGTGCGCATGACCAAGCGCGTCTTCGAGACCGACAAGACCATTGCCGGCATTCCCTACAGGCATACCCTCTTCAAGGCCTCGAAATTGGAGGAGGCCATTCGCGAGTGTGTGCGCGAACATACTTTAAACGAGGCCGAAGGCAAAGACGACACCTCCGCCTCTGACCTCGATCTTCACTCTCCCCTCAGCCCCAGAAGCAGTGTCCACGGCCGTCCCCAGAGAAGTATGAGTACTTCCAGCCGTTACAGTCAGATCGGAATGGCCCCCATTAACATGCGTGGTCCGTATGCAGCCATGCGCTGGGGTAGCCCCAATGCCCTGCTCTACGACAGCAGGGAAAACCGTACCAAGACGTAAGTGGACATTACCGAATGTTTTCATATCGGCCATTGCTGACTTCCACAGTGCTGTCACCGCTGTCTACAAGGGAACCCCGAAGGGCGGCAAAGCCCAGCTGCTGAGATCGTATGACTCCCGCGCCGAACCCGCTCCTGAATTCGAATGCACCATCTGGCAGGCCGGCCGCGCAACCTCCGCTACGGGACTCGCCTTCAAGCCCATCCAAATTGGACAATCGGTTTTCATTGACGAAGGCGCCGGAAAATACAACCCTTCCCCTCAAGTCCTGGACGAGGCAGTCCGCAATGAATGGCCCGGAAGAGAAGTCGGCGTATTTGTCAGTATTGGCACTGGAAAGCGGCCCAACGGAACTGGAGCCCAACAGCACCTCTGGTGGGAAGGGTTCATTGGCAGCGGTATGGGAGATTTTGCGGAGGCCCGCAGACGCTTGATTGCCAAGATCGAAGGTTGTGAAGACACTCACGAGTACATGGTGAAGGAACATCTGGCCAAGCGCGGAGTCAACCAAGAAAACTACTACCGCCTCAATGTCGAAGTCGGCGTTGGAGAATTCGGTATGAACGAGTGGAATCGTCTTGCCGATATCAGCACCAACACCCGCCGGTACCTTGCGAGAGACGAAGTTCAAGGCATGAATCTGGATGCTGCCTGCAAGCTTGGACGCATCCACCGCGCAAAAGTCAGGTGGGAGAGAGCTCAGAATGCCGGCGTTACCGAATACACGTCGGAATCGAAGTGGGACCGCCCTCTCCCGCCTGCTCCAGGCAACGGTTACACGCCACCTTCGAACCCAATCGCTGTCGAGCTGCCAGCTGAAGACGTTGTGCTGCCGATGAAAACCCCGCAAACTCCTGCGTCGAACGACTTTCTTTCCCCTTCCTCTCCACGCATGTCAGCATTCAACCGACTCCCGCCTATTGACGACAACGACAAATACGCGGTCATCTCATCCGATGAGTACCCCCAGCCAGTAGATCGGCGTAACTCTGGCGAGATGTACCTGCCCTACCGGAGTTCAAATGGATCTCTCGTCCCCACGCCCACCACCCCAAGGCTCAGTAACGAAGAAGCACGACCCGCGACGGCAACCACCGATGGCTCCATGCCGCACTCCCCTCCTCCGCTTCCACCCAAGACGCCTCTGCCCTATCCGGATGACAGACCCATGAGCCCGAACGGCAGGCCCATGAGCCCTACGCATGGAAGGCCACTTGGCCCGCTTCCGTACCCGGACATGGACGGCCCTCCCCCCATGGTGAACATGGCCAGGAAGCCGGAGATTGGCCGATAATTTGCTTTCTTGGTTTTGATCTCATTTCGTGTACTCTTGATACCCCATCCCCCAAACTTTCGCTCACGTATCACCGGTCTTGCTTCTTGTCGAATATCCACCTCAGTACCCACGAAAGATGGGCAACGAGAGCATTTTTTTGTACTGCGCTTTTAATCTTCTCTTCTCCGGTCTCCTTGCGTAACTGCAATATTCCCCCCGAGGCCTCCAAGAGGCCCGTTCGCCTTTTTCTGTACTTTTCTTATTTATGATGACGGCCGATTTAAGGAAGGGGAAGATGACGGATGGTCATCAAGTCGATTGCGTTCAAGGGTTGGGGCAAAGGAAAAAATATCAGCAATAACAAAGGATTTATTTTGTTTTGTGGCCACCATTGCGTCAACGGGTTGGGGTGAATTTGGATAAGCCATACTGAGGGGAAGGTTGGTTGTTCCCCCCAGAAGAAGGTATACTTACTCGGATGGAGAATTGACGCACATACTCGAAGCAATATCTTAGCCTTCCGTGTAATAATTCTAATACATCCATATGAGATGATGAACGTGCCCGTGTGACTCTGGAGTTTTGTTGTGATTTGTGCATGCCTGAGGCACGTGGGTGGGGGTGAGCGAGACGTGCTTGCATGGTTTGGTTGGAACAGGCCTAACTTCTTTGAGAAATGCTAGCGTTCTCCGCGGGGGACAGCCAGCCACTTTGAAGTATACATGGGTGAGGAGAGCGCAAGAGTTGGCAGGGAGTGACGCGTCTAGGTGAAGGGAGCTTGCGGTTACTTGTCCACACTCTATAGACCACGGTTGGATAGTGAGATCACTTTGTGAGTGAGTGGAAGAGTGTGTAGGAAATGCTTTACGTAGTTCGCAACAGTTTCTTTCTTTCTTTTTTTTGTTTCAGCTTGGACTGCCTATCATACCTAAACATTCATGATGACAAAAGCAATGCGTCCACCCAGATGACAGCAGGGCGCGAGTTGAGTTGTGGTTGTTGATATTTTTCTTTCGCGGCGGCAAAAGTGCAAGGCCTTCCTTCCTGAATCGCCTTTTTTCCTGATCGAGAGCTGCTGCCGACCGATAAATGTTGGAGTTTTTTTCTTGCTTCGGATCCTCCACGTCGGTTCTGCCACTGGGGTCATCGTGATTCCCGAGGGCACACTTCCTCCTAAATGCGTGGCATTCCAACGTCCAAGAACGGTTTCTTTGGTTACAGTAAGTGGTGTGGTGGAGTTTGCAAGGCGTATTTGCTCAGAGCACACCTTTTCTTTAAAGAGGGGCGTTGGTTGTAGATGCAGTCGTCACAGCAAAGAGATAAAGGCGGCCAGAACGCACACTATAGGAGACATGGGGGTGGACGTATTTCTGGGCTCGTTCGGCCTTGGGCCTGTTACCCAACAGCTCGATTGGATTCAAAGCCTTCGACGTGGGAATTCAGTCATCGACAAGTTTCGTCGAGAGTGGTGCGCAGTAGCTGTCTGGGTTTCCCGGACATCCCGAATCGTCTATGGTCATGCTGGAAGCCTTTTCGCCATATATCCAGTAGTGCTGGTCCAGGCTGCGTCGTCGACAGTATTTCCGCCTCTTCCGTCGGCTAGGGGGAGGAGCGTCAGCATCATCCTTTCGATCCATACTTATATTTCTCTTCCACACTATCGAAAGTTGGAATCCACGTAATGGTAAAGGGCGATCCCACCTTGTCAATCTGGGTGCTCGACAGGTGTCCTTGGTCGTTTGTCTCTGTAGCTGGAATTCCGCAATCCAGCACCTCGTCAGGCAGGATGTCACTCGTCTTTGTAGCTGGAACGCCGCATTCCACCCCCTCATCCACGCACCGTCCTAAGTCCGCCAAACTTTTTATCATGTGCGAAGTGGTTTCTGCGGCGAACATCTGTCCGGAGCTTATCGCGCCCATAGTGGGCGGTAGGTCGGTGTATCCGATGACTCCACAAGGATGGGACATAGAGAAGTTTGGTGCTTGGAGGTTCGGTGTATCACCATGGATAAGCCGATGACGTTTGACTAAGCCGAGCATCTGAGAATTCGATAGCCCGAATTCCTTGCCAATGTGTACAAGTCGACCCTGTAGCCATGAGCGTTGTTGTTCGGGGATACATTCGACGTTTGCGGCGACGAAGACGTGCCAAACAAGGAGGAAGCCGCCAAGCGCTTCGGCAGCTGTGACAGTGTTCAGTATCGCCCTTCATCATAAGCATCTCGAGAGAAGTAGGATAGAACTCACACTCGCGGTCTTGACCAACCTCCCTAGCACGAGGCTGCATGTCAAAATTGATGTGGAAAGGGACACTGGCGCACAGGTCGTCGATCAGGCCCTGAGTGACGAAATAGGTGTTCGCAAGCAATGCTTTGACTGAGAGGTCGGCGGAATTAGGCGAGATGATTGAGCAGCAAGCCATGATGATAGAGAGAGTGAAGACACGAGTGATGCGGTAATCGTTCCAGATGTGAGATGTCCAGACGTCCACGTAAGAATGGACTGGCCCGACCCAGCGCTCAGCATTGCGCACATCTTCTGGCATCTCACTCTGGTATGCGACAGTCCTATGTGCCCAGTGGTCTGACAGTGAAGTCGCCCACTGATTCAAGGAATTATCCACTTCTCTTGCCGCAGCTATCAGGGACCATGCCTCTGCCTTTTTGTCACCCTTGTTGGTGTTATTCACCAATCCGCGGACACGGGACCGAAGAGCCGGGAGGCTCATAGAAATAGTGGTGAGACGGTTGGCAGGATTCTCTTCTTGAAGAGTCCATCCAGGGATTCCTGGGAATTCCTCGACTGGCTTGCATCGTTGCATGGCGTTTGTCAACTATCACAGGTCAGCGCATGGTTGTGAACGGATTCGAAGGTCGTGCAGTACCATCAATGCCCGTACAGCCTGGAACAGCTTCCGTGAGGACTCGGACTGCAATTGCTGCGGACCACGGAGTTTGGCCAAGGTGACGGCGCCGTCGATGTGGTGCGCCCACGCGCTGATTGAATCGTTCGTTGAGTGCATGGCCTAGAGACGAATCAGCGAATGCATCTTGGGGAACGACGAATGCGTATTACACAATTCTTGAATTCATCAATGTATGTTGCTGCCGCAACTTGCAGGAGGCGGCGTTTGTGGTTCTGAAATACCTCGTATAGCACAAATAGTATGATTGTGAGCAAAGTCTCGTCAGACCTTGCTTTCACCGGGTCCTGAAGGGTTTGCTGCGCCTTTTGCAGAGCTTGGCCGTAGAACCGTGCCGCTTCTCGCAACAGCGGTTCTCGGCCGGGGTAGTTACCAAGGACTGCAAGGGATACGGCATGGGTCGCAAGATGGAATGTAGACGACGCGGGTGTCGAGTTGTAACACGGCACGATCAGATCGAAAAAGCCGCGGGCAGTTTCGTCTTGCTGAGGAAGGAGAACGAAGTTACGGAAGAAGAAAGCAGTTGCCTGGTTTTCTATGGAGATGGAAAGGCCTTGCGGGAGCGCGGAGCCGCGCAGGGAAAAGAAAGCATTCAGCAAGGCGTTGTCTGAAGGGACTCCGCGGATTCTGGTCCCGGCAGAACGAGGCGGGTATGAGGTCTGCTTTACGACGGGCAGCGATTGGTCCTTCGTCGGAGATTGTTGGGGGGAGTCAGCGTTTGGAGACGAGCTGGAGTTGGAGGTGCTTGGCTTCTGCTTCGAAGCGGCGCGCTTGGTCCTGCGGGCGACGGCGGCATTCTCGTTGCGGAAGATGAGGTCGAACTCGTCCGGGAAACCAGGGCAAGTCCTGCCCGACTTCCTGCAATTGCCGCATGACGGACGGGCTTCGTCGCACTGAAGACGAATCAGTCGAAGAAGCGAAGGGCGAGGTGGTGGGGGAAAAGCGGGGGGCCAGGTGCTGCAAAGCTCGCAGAGGCAGTGGCACGTACTCTGATTCGACGCGTCTTGCATGTCTGGCAACCACGACTCGGCTTTCCGGTATAGACCATGGTCACTGGGTTGGGACTGGGTGCGGGGTCGCAAGGTTCACCGGATGGGGCAAGACCGGAAGAAGAGGCACCCCACGAAGGAACATACCTCAGCCGCCGTGGCGCGAGGTATATAAGCGACAGCAGTCGTGCGGCGTCAGGGGAAGCTGCGGGCCCGCGATCCAAAGCTTGCTGGCTAAGGAAGGGACGCCGCGGGCGAGTTGTTGCACGCGGACACGCGACGGTGGGAATTTCCGGCGGCGACCCTGGCCATCTGACAGAGAGCAGGACGAGACGGCGCTGACGATGCCGAAAGAAGCAGAAGACGAAGGCTATTGCGGGCAGCAGGAGGAATGAGCGCCTCAGGACGAGGTGAAGACTGGATGATTCGGCGAACGAGGCGGCGCATCCCTGCCAGCGATCAGCACGCGGCCTGGAGCTTCCCGAGGGCGGCGCTGCGGCAGAGGAGCCTGCGGCGCGGATGCACCGAAGGCCGCGCCCGAGCAGCTGCGCGGTGGTGGCAGGCGTGAGAGGCTCGCAAGCATCGCCCGTTCGGTGCGCAAGCGAGCCGGGCCAGCCACTCGGCCTCCGCGGATGGGCGACTCCGGGAGCTGCCGGGTCCAACCGTCAGCAGCCACCGAACTGTCAACTCCCCGTCGCGCCCGCACCCGAGACGCCCCGGCGAATGTCACTGTGGACTGATCAACCATCGCGGGAGCCGCACGGCGGGTTTCGATGAAAATGAGCCACCGAAGATACCCATGGCAGGCGTTGGCGTTCCCCATGGCTCATTCTCACCGAAACCCACTGTTGCCGCGCAACGCTGCAGATCCCCAATCTCTGTCTAAGCGGCGGTGCTGCGGAGTTTCCGATCTCCCTCAACAGGCGGTGCAACCCGTAGCGAGCGATCATCCGCCATCCGCCGCGGCGCATCGTTAGCCCGTCGGACCTCAATCGCTACCTTATGCAACTGATGCAAAGCCAACTTACGGCCGACTACGAGCCACTCAGGACGCCTACATGGCGAGCTGCTGCGAATCCACGTGCTAACTTGACCCCAGCGCTGCCGAGAATCCGCCGCACGGAGTACGAGTACGACGAGTGCGATAGCGGTTGATCTTCCACTATTTCGTCAAATCGCGCGTGCTGCGCGCTTCCTACTTGACACTTGGAAACGCCCAGAATCTATGGCCATGGGGCTTCTAAATTTAGGGAAACGCCTCTGCCGGGAATCCGATCCTGCACGCTGCACGGCGGTGAACGGGGGAGGTTTCTGGTCAGATCGAAAGAGAACACCGAGAAAAACATTGAACGTCACAGCTACTTCGGCTAGCTCATGTCCGAGCGTGGAACGCCGTGGTCAAACGCCGACGAGTTGTGACGCCAACACAGGCTCTACACCATACACCACGCGGAAGCTACACCCTCTCCCGTTCAGTGGCCGGCGAAGATCACCGCACAACGTGGAGTGTCGGACCGACCTCTAGCGCCCGTTATCTCTGCAAGCTCTCTGACCGCTGACATGTTCAGCCGGCGTGGTGAAAAGGACCTGGACTTCGTATTGCAAAGCGCTATTGAGGACCCAAATGCCCACGCTCAGGGGCACGTCTTCGGAGATGGGCCCGGTGGTGTAGGGCCCGGTGCCCGAGGCTATTGAGCTGGAGTGCGAAGAAAATGGCGCTGGAGCCGGCTTCATGAGGGTACGGATCGGTACCATGGTGCATTCTCTGCAGCTCCTTTCTCTAGACGATGGGGAAATGAAATACCGAGGGAATCTTGATATGCAGCTGCTTCCCGATCGGCAAGGATAGACGACAGATCATACGACTTCAGGACTCGAACTACTGTCCGCTCCGGAACGTACCAGCCTCGCTACCACGCGTGTCATCGGGCTCCAACAGGCACACAACCGATATCGTCCATGATGTTGGCAGTGAGAATGACTCGTTTGATGGAACCTGCAGGGACGATGATCGGCGTTTGTAGAGTGCTGTGTACTACGTAGGGTTGACACGTGGTGAGCGAGTTCGGGTGCGAGCTGCCAGTGCAGTCGATGTGGCGCACTGGGGTGACATGTGCGAGCTGAAAGCGTTGTATGGAAACAGCAGCACTCAGAAGCGCGTGTTTGAGGTCGTGGTGGTTGTAGTCGGCGGCGCTTGCCGTGGGCGCAGGCATTTCAAAGCTGCTTTGAACCGGCGGCGCGTGATTGGCTGGCGGCGCGACGGGCGGGATGCCAAGGCTGGTGTCGAGGACGTCAAAGTAGATTGCGCTTAACCACCACATCCACCACCCCCACAACCATGGCTTCGAAGCTCAGCCCATTCGCTCTGCGATCGAGCCTCCGCGCCGTGCGGAGGGTCCGCCAGCCCCAATGGCGCGCCTTCACCACCTCCCCGGCCTTCCGGAGCGACGCTCTCGCCGTCGTATGTCTCCCGCACCCACCATGGCCGCACAGCTCCCGCCACCGCCAATGCCATCGCGCTGACCACCCTGCCGCCTGCAGCACAGGAACACGCCCGAGAACAACCCGTCGATACCCTTCAAGTTCAACGAGCAGAATGAGAAGCTCATCCAGGAGGTGCTTGCCCGCTACCCCAGCCAGTACAAGAAGGCCGCCGTCATGCCTCTGCTCGACCTGGGCCAGCGCCAGCACGGTTTCACCAGCATCAGCGTCATGAACGAGGTCGCCCGCATTCTTGAGATGCCTCCCATGCGCGTTTACGAGGTCGCCACCTTCTACACCATGTACAACCGCGACCCCGTTGGCCGCTTCCACGTCCAGTGCTGCACTACGGTACGTCGGCATCCCCGCAATCGGCCGCTGGAGGCCTTGAGATGTATAGTACAAGGCAATTGGAATACTGACGGAGCGGACCGCAGACGCCCTGCATGCTGCGGGACAGCGACGGCATCATGAAGGCCATCGAGGAGGAGCTTGGCGTCAGCCACGGCCACACGACCAAGGACGGCCTGTTCACCTTCACCGAGGTCGAGTGCCTGGGCGCGTGCGCCAACGCGCCCATGGTGCAGATCAACGACGACTACTACGAGGACCTCACGCCCGAGACGACCAAGTCGCTGCTCAAGGCCCTGCGCGAGGCCGCCAAGGCCACGGGTGCCAGCGGCGGCGCCGACGGCCTCGCCACCAGCACCATCCACATCACCGGCGCCGAGGATTCGCGCATCCAGACCCCCAGCGAGGGCCAGGGCCGCACCTACACCGCCAACGGCGTCAAGATTCCCGCGCCCGGCCCGCTCAGCGGAAGGGATACCTGCGAGCCGGCGAAGGGCTTGACGTCGCTCACGGGCGAGCCGTGGGGAGCTGAGAAGTTCAGGACGGATGGTGCTCTTGACTAAACTAAAGAAAGCGTTGTGTACATTTATGTAGGTGTTGAGAATTCCCATTGCCATTCCAAGTACCAAATTCGCCCGCTTTGGCTCTGTGTTATCAACTCTGTGACCTATTGACTTGGTGGACCAATTTCGAATCCACGACGGATATTTTCCGTACATTGGCAACATCAATTCCGGATTACTTTCGACCCGCCCAGCCTCTCTAGGCCCACCAGATGCACCAACTACTACCAGGACAATTACTCAACCAATTTTGGTTGTAAACATTTCCAAAAGCAGATTAGTGGCAAACGGCAACAACCGGAAGGCGGTGGTTAGGCACTACACAGGATCGAATTGGTAGCAGAGCAGAGCCGCGCGAGGGCTTCACCTAAAGAATTCTCATTTATGCCCAAAGACTGTTGGTCGGGCTTAATGGAAACTAGACTAGTTGCACATTGCGGCCGTGAAAGTAGAACTCACATTACATGTATAACCCCACCAATTGTGAGTGGAGCGATCAGAGAATTGGTCGCCAGAGGTATTAAGCGATTTTCCACCTTGAAAGGCGGCCAGCAAGCGGCAAGATCCATCGTCTGTCGTCGCAGGGGGCGACAATAAAGAAAGAAGAAGATTGCATTGACGAAGGTCATCGAGACAAGCGGCGGCAGCGGTGGAGGGTATAAGCGAAAAAGGCGAGGCCTCACTATTAGGCGTGCCGCTGGAGGCGATGGTGTCGTAGCATGGAATACCTTAAAGTCTTCACGACAGCCCAATAAAGCAGGGAGCACACGGGCTCTCTTGCATCTACAGGCGCGGTCCTTCTCCATCTGACACTTGCCAGTCGCAGCCATGGAGCTTATATATAAGCCCTCTCTCTCTCTCTCTCTCCCTCTCCCCCTCATCCTCAACCACAACCACAGCGTCTACGTCATCACCCCACGCCACCCATTCCACTCCCCAACTGACATACTGCCGCCTTGCATCTACTTGCTCACACAGTCACAGCACATTCGAACATACGGTCATCCGCCCCACTATTCGACTCCGATTTCTGAGCGACGCTCACTAACTCTGCACTCGTCTGCACTCGAATGCTTCACCGGAGTCTCTGCTTTAGCCGCTCTTAACTTCTCACCGCAACCATGGTCAGGCGGTTGAGACGCATCATAAAGAGGCGGCCGAGGCGTGTAGAGGAGTCACCACCGAGACGTGATGAGCAGATGCTTCCGAGACGCGATGAGGAGACTCCCCCGAAACGCGTCGAGCAGACACCGCCTACTCCGTTCTTCGAACGCCGAAGGTTTCTGGACCCAGAAGTCCGGGAGTTGCTACGCTTGAAACCACTCCAATTGACGGGACTCAAGAAGAATCTCGAAGAAGAATGGCTCAAGGGAACTTGGGAAGCGGACGACAACGGCACGGTCAAGTTGCGGGCATATTCAAACGCAACGGTGAGGGAGTCCATTGCAGAAAACGTAGCGGCTGCGTGGAAAGATCGATTTGGCGGAGGACAGGGACCGCGCGACGACATGTCCGATCAGATTGTCGTCCACATCCTGAAGCACGTCTTCAACGCGATTAAGAAGCACTATGAAGAACGCGCGACTAAGAGTGCTGCTCAGGCGAAGAAGAAACTGCACTCTGAAAGTGCAGCCCCGGCGAAGAAGAGGAAAATCGGCAACATCGATACGACCACAAACGCAGCACCGACTCTCACCTCACAGGACAGCAACACGCAGAATCACGATACTCCTATCAAAAGTGCCCAAGGTCTCGCCTTGAAAACCTCTACTCCGCTCAACCATATGATGCTCTCCATCTCCCGCGAAAAAGGCAACGCGGAAAGTAGTAACTCCGCGGGGGATATCACTCCTACCGTCATTGAGCTCATACTGCCTAATTTGCACATGGAAGGCATGATGATGCTCGATAACGTCCAACAGGTCAGCTTCGCAAGGCTGGAACTGTTAGCTCGGCAAGAGCTCCTTCTTTCGCCCAACGGACACGGCGATGAACACGATCAGATCAAGTTTAGCTACATCAACCCTCTAGATGGCAAGCTAGATGCCATCGAAGACAGTTTCGGCCTGCAGTTTGCCATTGCCTTCTTCGCTAGATTGGGCCATTGGGGAGTTACTTTGAAAATCAAGGCATAGTCGGAAATTCCTTGTAGGCGAGGAAACACGAGGTGTTGCCCCCAACGAACCTCGCAGCGGTCTCAGCTTATATCCAGCACCCGCAGACACTGGACCACATCGGAAATGGGAGCATGGGAAGGAGGTTGCATTTGCAGAACTATACAGCCAGTTTGCTGAAGCTAAAATAGCAGCGGATGCGGCTCAGGTTTGATTGAGGGCGTTTACTAGGTACTCAAATTGGAAGATAGCATTAGATCACCACAATCAGACGTTTCTCTACGAGAACTAGTTTGCCAAACATTTTGCATTCATTACTATCCTCTGCTGCCTTTCTTGACTTGTTTGCTCAAGTAAGATGCGTGATTAGTAGGGAGGTAGAAAGGGAGACTGGGGAAGGAAGACGTCGGCGAGAACATAACGTTAATGTGCAGCACGCCTAACATGTGCGTCAAACAGTGTACATGGCCAGATATCGTGAACTTTGTCAATGCCGTCGTCCGCGGGTTTAGATTACTCACCTCGTACCTGACTTGATGAATAGCGGAAAGATGATATTGGACAATGACGAAGTCTCAAATTTTAGATAAACATGAGTTATTTGCAAACAAGACTGATCAAAACCGTTGTAAATGTGAGAGTTGGAGTGAGTCTAGCCCTGTTCTGTAATGTGAACAGTTCACGGGTTCAATCCCGGAGTAGCGTCATACTGCGCTTCGTGCGCTATTCCGAGGGTCATGTTCGTATCAAAGGGCTGTGGGTACTCGTGTGATTCCACTTGAATTGCTTTTTTGCCCGTTTTCTCAACGACACCCGATGCGCCTTTTACTTCGTATTTTTTTTCCCTTGGGCCGGCAAATCTGCACCAGGTTCTGCGCTTGGCACACGATGCCAAGGGTCAGCCGCTTGAAAGGTGAAGCCGCAGGGTGCTGATCCAGCTTGGGTCAATTGAATATCGGGAACATGGCACACTGCACGTACGGCGGCTACGTCTCGGCCAGAGCCCACAGCGCAAGTGCCATAAGCGCGTATCTGATACGGCTCGGCATCTGAGGGATTGGGTCGTGAGAAGTGGGCAGGGCGATGGCTTCGGATATACTCACCCAGACACATGATGTGCAACGGACAATGACCGCTTCCAGATCGACATGGAACGCGCCCGCCGGGACTTGCACAACTTATGCACTCAATGCGAGTAGTGCAAGCAGAGCCGCAAGCTGGTCCCGGGAAGAGGAGCACGGCTAGAGGACGATCATGCACGAGGCGTAGCAGTTCTCGACAAGAGTTGCCTGGCCAGAAAATAAAACACGGCCAAGCTTAAGTACCTGCGGCGATCAAACGCAGCTTGCACCCCGTTTGCGTACTCGTATGCTCGCCCCTTGGTCAGGCGCACCCGGCGGCCGATCCCAGCATCGCTGGTGTGACGATTGATGATCCGCGAACCGCATCTCCACCGGCCAACGGACTAGATAAATCCGCCAGTGACCGCAACACCGGGGATCCTGAAACGCGGGTGGCCCGGCCAGACATAGCAGAGATCGGATATCAGCGGAGCTCGGAGTCAAGAGGCTGCCCATTGAGATGCAGGTCGGAGATCACACGCAAACGCCGAGGCTGACTAGTTAGCAGTTGCCTATAGGCGCCACGGATCCGTGCGCGGTCCCCTTCTTTGTATCTCCTTCTACAACGGTCGTCGTGTCTTACGTGGACTCAGGATGCGTCGTGTGCTGGGTACGTAAGCCGATTCCCCGCTGGGCGGTCGCAGGAGTTGGGCGTCGCTTGGGTGATGGAAGTGCCGGACGCACCAGCCATGTTCGTCAGCCTTGTCGGCAGTTGGCTGCGGGCGGGGCGAGGGTGGTCGGTCGGTGGTCGGTGGGTGAGCTTGGAGTGTGAATTATGCTCGTTTCTCGCTCGCGAGTGACGGGATTGCAACGGCCGACGGCTTCCCCTTCCAGCCAAGCAGCAACGGGAAGGAATTCCCGGCAACCAGAAACCGCTCTCCAGCAACCGCAACCGCAACCATGCAGTCCGTACCTAGATGCCGAAAGAAACCACCTCCTCCACGCCCTCTACAGCGAATATCGCCTTCAATCGTGGTATCGCCGTCAAGAGCTCCGAGCCGCGGCACCCTCCGCCCGCACTCCAGCCAATCACAGCGGCCAGATCTCCGCTGCCGTAATCCGCCCGGCGCGTTCCCCGCAACCTCGGCTCATCTCACTCCACCCCAGATAACGCGAGCGAAAGCGGGTAGAGGTGGGCAGGTCTGGCGACGAAGAGGGAAAAGAGCCAAGCTGCCGAGGCAGGCGAACCACCTCTAACTCGACCACCGGCGAGAACCAGACTCACCGCTCCACCGACTTTCCCCCCTCTCTCTCTACCTCCCTCGTCCTTCCCTGCGCGCGCGCTCCATCACCATCCAGTCCAAAACCAACACTCGGATTTGCCGTACGCCGCCGCCCCCCCCCCCCCTATCACGCAACGCAACGCCAAACTCCGTCCGTACATCTCCAACAACAACAACGAACCACCCAATAGCAATAATGTCCGACACCTTCACCCCCAAGGACGTCGCCTCGCACAACACGGTCGAGAACGGGCTGTACATCATCATCGACGGCGGCGTCTACAGCCTGGCCTCGTTCGTCGACGAGCACCCGGGCGGCGCCAAGATCCTCAAGCGCGTCGGCGGCAAGGATGCCAGCAAGCAGTTCTGGAAGGTGAGTCTTTTGGTCCCCTCTCGAGTAGGAGGAGGAGTTGTTGGCCCCCGCCGTCCCGTCTTTCGTTGCCCCCCTCTCACCCGCCAGCCCTTTCCCCCCCCTGGTCTCTCTCCTCTTGCCCGACGAGGCCCCCTGAGAGTGCATGCATGCATGTATGCACATGCGGCTGGCTGGACGGGGACCGAAAGGTCGGCCGAGAGAGAGAGAGAAGAAGAAGAGAGATAGGGATGGGGGCTGGCTGGCTGTGTTCCGATATACGAGCGATGCTATTTTTGGGGGGCGGCGCGGTGTGTGTGTGTGGGGGGGAAAGCGAAAGACCGGAGAATAAAGATGGGGGCTAGGTCCGTACGGGCCCGAAAAAGACGGTTAGGCTGACTCGACTCTGTTCTGCCACAGTACCACAACGAGGGCGTGCTGAAGAAGTACGCACCCAAGCTGAAGGTGGGCGAGGTCAAGGAGGAGGCGAAGCTATAGATGGCCCGGTCCAGCCTCGCTCTCCCCGTTCTGCGTAACGACATGATTTTGCCATATATATGTTTTTCTTTTGCTCTATTTCAGGAAAGGAAGGAGGGATGTGTATGTGTGTGCTTGAACGCGTAGATGACTGCACGCCGTATTACGCAAGGAAGAGCGAGAAGACAGATAGATAGTTCGAAAGACGCTTTCCCGATTTCCCCCAGCCAGCCCTGACGATCTCCCCCCATCCGTGTACGAAGTAGTAGGCAATAGACTAGTAGGCGGCCCGTCATAATCTTCACCATCAATATTATAGCTGCCGATCTTATCGTCTTTCTTCTTCCTTTCCCGAATGGAGCATGTTTCATGCGGGACCGTGACGATTATTTTTCCTTTTCCCGAAAAAAACCTTCTTCATGAAATCGGGCCCCCAGGGCGGATGATGCTACGTCATGGCCCGCCTCAACCTGCAACGCCGGAAATGGATGAACCCGGTCGGATACCCCGGACTTTTGTCTGGGGGTGGCAATGATGATGCCGCCGCTCAGCGAATGACTCGGAACGAACGCCGCCTAATCGAATGCCTAATCTAAGGCAACCGTTTTCGCGCCACACAAAGATCCTCCTCACTTGGTAGTACTTGAGAGGAAGAGAGACAAAGATATGAGGCAGCAGCAGGCAACAGTGATTGTCTAGGCCCAATTTTACCCGTCAGCAAAACGTCATAGTAGTGGTCACACCAAGCGTGCACAGTAGGCACATTCCTCTGAATTCTTATTTCTTTTTTTTTTTTTCATCATTTGGCTGTCTGCTATGCTATACGTCCAATTTCCTCGATGAACAGAGAGAGGATGGACAGCCTTGTTCCGGACCACAGAGTACCTGGTTAGATAAGTAACAGCTAGAGAGGTATATGCCTCGCGATGGCCCAGCAAAAAAATGTGCGCATCGAACCGACCATGAGCCACCCATTCTCGTGCGAAAGAGGCACTCCGATCCCCATGTAAATCCCATACCACGCCGCTTCCGTGCAGGCAAAATAAAAACTGGCAAACGAAATGTTCCTGAACGCCGCACCGAATGCAACCGTTGTCCCTGAGACATGCAGATAACGAAAGTAAAAGGGAAAAAAGGCAAATGAAAAACATCAACACTAAAAGCAAAACGACGCCGTTCCTGATTCGGATTCCGCTTGCTGACGCCCGAAACTCCGCCGTTTGTGAAAGAGATTTTTTGACTGGAGAATAAAAGGAATGCAAAGGTCCGCATTACTGATCCAGTCGATCATGCAGGGTTGTGTGAAGAACCGAGATCTGGATCTGAAAGTGCTACATCGTGAAACGCAACGGAGACACTATATTCTTCAGGCTCATCTAACCATAAAAGCCTTGTCGAGACTCCTTAGTGCTTTGGAGTCCTCACCGTATCCGGAGTTCCGTTCTTTGACATGTTGCAGTGCACTGTTGGGGCTGCGACTTCCGTGGCGGCTGGTTGCGCTTGCGTCACTCTTGTTCTCTGCTGCATCTGACGTTCCATTTACAAGCGCGTGGATGCTTGGGAAAGTCTTGGCTTGAGGAGCTGCGCTGCCATTTGTCTCAGGAGCAGATTGCGACTGCGCCTCCGTCGAAGTGGGACGCGGGGGGTCCACCTGCACATTGGTCGCGGGTGGTTGCGGAGTGATCGTCATGCCGTTCGTGACCGGAGTAGCCGAGTTGACAGGCGGAAGTTCGGGGCCAGAAGTCGAGGGTGCGGGCAGAGACGGCCTGTGCTGCGGGGGCTCGACGTGCGCATACGGATGAGGGGGAAGTCCAGGAGCTGCCGAAGGAGGCCCGGTGTGAGCGGCTTGCTGCACGCGCGGAGAAACATTGGGAGGGTGGTGAGCGGCCGGAGCAAGCTGGTGATGGGCGTAGTGATGGCCGTTCGCAATCGGAGGTGGCGGGGGAAGTCCTGGAGGGGGCCTGTCGAACACAGTTCCGGCGGGGTAGGCTGGGTGTGCCGGATAGTGGTGGTACGGATGAGGAGAGTGCGCAATGTAGCCACCCGGCGCAGGGTAGCCGTAAGGCGAGTAGGGCGGGGTTCCTTGAGGAGTGGGCGGCCAGGTGCCAGGCTGTAGTTGGATGGTGTAAGGCGGCAGAGGCGCGCCCGCTCTTGTGTACGGCGAGCCGACGTGTGGTGCGGTGGTGTACGGCGATCCAGGCATCGGCCCTCTTGTCACGGCGGGCACACTTGACTGCTCATTGACAGACGACTCGGGGTACATGCCCTTCTGCGGACGGATGTGACGAAGACCTGGGCATTGTTAAACTCGGCCTCGACCATAAGCGACTGCTGGTTACTCACTCGGATCTTGCGAAGGCTGCATCAGCACGTTGGCGGTGGGACTTGAGCGCGCGTAGTAGCTGATCAGGTGGAGGTGCTGGCCTTGGGAGGTGGTAATGCTGAACGACTGCTTCATCAGGCCGTCGGGCTTGTAGCGGTATCCGTCGGGGCCGTCCTCGTCTGAGCCATCCTTGGAGCCGTTGTCGGACTTGCTGCTGGACTTCTTTGCGGGGAAGCCGTTTCCGCCCCGTTTGCCCTCCATTTCGCGGTAGGTGAGAAAGCTGCCCGACACTCTGCTTGCGCTCCACGACTTGCCGTCGGTCCACCTGCGCATGCCGGCTTCCCTCTCGTCCCAGACGAAGACCGAGCCGGACTTGATCTGCTGGCGCTCCTTCTCGGACAGGCGGCGCTGCACGCGCGGCAGCAGGCCGGTGCGACAGGCCTCGAAGAGGATGATGGCATCGTTGGGGGTGCGCACGTGGCCGTGATACGTCTCCATGGCGGACATAGGTGTGGGGCGACGGCCAGTAGGGAGAGAAGAGGGAGAGGGAGGTCAGCGGGCGGCCGGGATACAAAGGATATAAAGTCCGGGTTGCGCCAGCTGTAGAAACACCGAGCGTTAGTCAAGGCGCAGCGGAAGCGAGCTAGAATGGATTTAAGTTGGCTTCGGTCAACCATAATTAGGGCCAACAATAAGCGCTCTGGGCCGTGCGGGTACGGTGAACTGGGGCTGGGCTGGGGCCAAGAAGTGCGTCGCGCGGGAGGCAGCGGAAGCAACAAAACAGAGCTGCGACTTACCGGGAGGTGTGGTCGCGGTGCGCAGGCGGGGCGAGGGCGGCGGAGCGGTTTTGTTGCAGTCAAGCCGGCCACATGGGCGCGGGAGTGCTGGGCGCCGTGAGTCGGGAGCCAAGGGCGCGGCCAAGACGAGGAGCGAAAGGCGGTGATGGGGGCGCGGCGCGGATAAAAGCTGATTGACGGAAGGCACGGTGGTGCATGGGGAGGAATGTGCCTTTTCTTAGGCGCGTGGGCGTGGGAATCGTGGGAACGGATCGGCCTTGGCTTGCTTGAAGTGGCGCATTGATGATAGCGAGGGCGCGGCCTGTGGATCAGCTTTATTTTAGCTTCGCGGCGTTTCCCTCGCGTCGCGCCTGCGTGCGGCTGCTGGGAGAGCAGACAGCGGGCACCCGAGCTGACGCTGCTGCTGCCGTCCATGGGGAGGCCGCGTCGTATCGCACGGCGCACCCGGCGGCGGGCGGCGGACTCAGATTAAGCAACGAAGGTTATCCGCAATAACTAACTTTAATTTTCACGTTAGCACCGCGCGCGGCGGGGCCCTTGGAAATGCCGAGCGCCGCCCCAGGTCGGGTGCAGCTCGCCGTCGCGCTCAGCTGCGCGGCTAGCCTCCCGCCCGGCTCCACCGCAACATGTTTAAGCTTAGTCGAGCAGCCTTTCCCCGACGCCGTAAGCCCTGGGGCCGGCGGGCAGACACATGCTGCAGCAAGGAGCGGCGCGGCGACACGAGCTGGCATCTCGCTTCTTGCCAGCCAAGCTCCGATCCTGAGTGCGGGTCCGGCGGCCTCCTGGCAGAGGGCCACGTAAGCGCGCCGGAGAGCGCCAGCGTCTGGAGTACCGGTCTCCACATCGAGTGGGCTCGGCAAAGCCATCGCTGGCCAGGCAAGGGCGCGGTTGGCCGAAAGGGGCGCCAGCGACGTTGTGCGAGGGCTGTGCGGCGTGTCATACGAGCCCTCCTCAGCCCGGTGGCGTAAGATAAAGCTCTGGGACTTTTTATGCTTAACCGCAACCCTAAGATGCGTCCGGCAGCACGGCACACAGCTGCAGTCCCATCGCCGTCGCCGTCCCAGGCCCGCCCAGCACCGGCGCCGCTGCCCAGCCCAGCCCACCGCAGCGCCGCACCGCGCCCACGCCCACGCCCACGCCCGCCGCCCGAGCACTCGTACTGCGTGCGCGCGGCAAGTTCCCGTTCCAGAGCGCGCCCGTGGCGCCGAGCAGGTTGGCCGAGAATTAAGGTATAGCCAAGCATGGGCTCTGGAGTGACGCCGCTTGGCAATCGCACACACCGTCGGCGGGCTCGCGTGATTTTCCCATGGCGCCGAGCCCCGAGCCAGTCGTATTGCTCTTATTGGGAGGATCTGCCCAGCGCGCCGCCACGCTGCCGGAGCTGTGCGCTGTTTGGGCGCGCGGCGGAGGAGGCCTCGCAAGCTCTTTCGCAACGCTTGTCTCAACCCCTCCTCCTACAAGCCTCTTGCCGAGCCCGCGTCCGCTTTCGCTCCGGCGACGGCATGCCTGCACTGCCTTCCCAGAGCGGCAGCCCGCCAATGTCTTGTGCCCGTCTTGTGCCCCCGCCTCAGGACTAGGCCAAGAGAGCGCCACTGCCTTGTTCCCTTAACCGTAAAACTTGGTTTGTCCGTCCGTACCACCGGGCCGGCAGCAAACGCTTAGCGCCTTACTCGCAGCCACACGCGCGAGCTCCCTTATTGGCAACCGACCCTGCGCCAAGCCGACGCGCTAGCACGACGAGTCGGCCAAGTGTCCCCGCATAGAGCAGTCGTGGATCTACGGCCGAACGTACGCAAGCACCGCGTCTCGTAATCCTCATCAATTGCAGACATACCATGGCCACCCTCCGATTGCAGCGTCCGCGCTCTTGGCGCCGCTGCTCGGGGTGGCGCCGTCATGCTCCATCCAGCTCCCCTCCAATACCCTTTCGAAACGACGTGTTCCGTTCGATTCGGACCGCCGCTTCATTCGGATCTACAGCCACGGACTTGGGACATGATTGCCCTTTTCCTTTCTAGAAGCCGCGGTACAACCGTGCTTGCACACGGGGCCCCAGACCCTTGGCCCACGCTTGCGCTCTACATCATTCCCTTATCCCTTTCTCCTTATCTTGTTTCAACATCTAACCCCGCGGATGCTTGCGGATGCTTGCGCGGGCGCGATTCACGCTACTCCTCGCGTCTACCTCGCGGAGAGTTTGGAGAGCCTCGTTGCGAGAACACGTACGCCATAGAGTCAAAGGTCAAAGTAACAATCGCACTAGTCGTCATGTCGGCGCCCCTGGGAGGCTTGGCTACTACTATATTTGGACTTCAGATCGCGCGACAGGCCGCATGGAGGCCGCGGCGCAGTCTTTTGACTAGATCAAGCAATACTGTAGGTTGTTGGTGCAGACCACTAACCTAATCTTCCTCTCCTCGCCATGCTTGCCGCACGAGGCGAAGGATATTCGGTCATTTATGATTGCTGGGACTAGAGGATCGTAACCCAGCCACACTTGGTGGGACAACAAATAAATGAGTCGATAGTCCCTATCTGACGCGAGAAACCATATGTCGTCTCCTAGTGCCCCGCCTGTAATGATAGCGGGCTAATTTATGGATGCCTTGCCAGTACTGGCGTCTTTAGGGTACCCAATCCTTTCATTATAATCATCTTCTTTTTCCTTTTCTTTGTTTTGAAGAACGTTGTAATACTGCGTAATCTATGTGTCGCTGCGCTTTGGAGAGGGCGCGACTTCCTTTCTCGATGGGGCAGGCAACTGCTCCTGCCATTCTTGTCCAGCGCGCACTATCTCTGATGGGCAAGAGAAGCCCAACAACGCAAACACTAGAACAGCACCATAGGCGAGGCTTCAGACGCCTTGGTGATTGTCCGCCCCTTTCGCCATCCCAGGATTGAGGAGGAGCGGTCGTCGTTGACTATCCTCTTCGAATCTTATCTTTTCAGTACCGCAACGAGCGTCCCACGACAGCTGTTCCCGCCACTGCCATCCACGTCCAAGCCGCAGCGCTTCATCGCACAGAATCCACCACCGATGTTTTTCCCACCACCGAGCGAATCATGACAATGACCCCTGCCACCACAACAGGTCGCAAAACAGTCGAGCTTTCTCCCGTCTATTGACACCCGCCAGATGGTGTTAAGATCGACTTTACGTCTGTCCCACCAGCAGCGAATCATTATTCGTCAGACTCCACTGCATCAAAGATATCCGGCAAGATTTGTGCCATCACCTCTCCGACTGCCCCTCATGCTCACCCCGAGAATGCTTTGGAGCAGAGGAAGAGTGGCTCCGTGCGGGGGAGGATCGAGGACGAGGCTTGGATCTCTCGGCAGAGTACGTACGAACCCGAAGAGTGCCGGGGTGCACGACGTCACCGCTGAATCACGGCACCCCGGATCCGAAAGAGAGAATGAAGCACCCGAGGCAATAGTGAAGAGGTTCTTGGGATGCACTATCTTGACCAGAACTCGACGATTATAGCCGCGCGGATCCGCGCCCACAAGTTCCAGCCAGACCTCGACACAATCAAGGTTAAATATAGAGCAGCTGAAAACCCCTCCCCTGCCGGAAAGGCAGCTCCGTGTTAACCAGACGAAGGTGGACCCCCGCTGGATCCGGTAGCCGAGCAGCGGCGTGGAGAACAACGCCCAAGAAAAAGAAAAAGGCAAAGCCCGCCGCCAAGCTATCGGCCGAGACCCCCAAGCCAAGCTCGGCAACACTCTCGGCAATAGGTAAGGTCACTCACCCGGACGAAAATCCCTAGACGGGAGGCGCACAGTGGCAAGAATCGTGCAGTAAACACTAGACGCGTTTCTCCCCAACTCAAGCGAGCGTGGCGGCGGCGTGGCCAAAGGAACTGCACTGAAATCGGCCGTCACTGAGCGAAATTTCATTCTCATCGAGGGGGGAGACAGAGCCGGGTAATAAGACGAGGAGTAGTAGTTCGCTCGTTGTTGTTCATGTCCACGCAGCCACCATCCCACCAAAACCATCTCGCACAAACGTCAACGACGGAGTTTAAATCCGAACTTGGCTATCATCAGAACAACGAACCCAGCGCTTTTGGACAATAGCACACCCTAGCGCGGGTCGAAACGGAACGAAACTAGATCGCCTCGATACATAGGACAAGAGGGCCAAGGAGTGGCTCATTCCGGGAATGTGGTTTTTGCATGCGGCGTGGCTGTATCTGGTGTGGAGCACCCAAGGACTTGGAAGCAAAGAAAGAAAAAGAAAAGTGAATAGAAGGAAAAACAGGGTGGATAGCATGGAGGATGAGAAAAGAGCCAAGCACGCCAATCTGTGTTCCCATAAGATACATTGCACCCTACTCATATACACGTAGTCGAATCCATCGTCCGGACGTAGATGTGAGTTTTGATAGCGGACAAATGCGTCCATGTACTGGATTCATCTACCCACGTAGGGCAGAGTGTAGCATCTCCGGCCGGCGTGGGGGATTGCTTAAAGTTTCCGTAACCTTGCTTGTATGGTGGCATATCAGAGGGGAAAGAGGGCGATTTGTTCTCGTAAAAGAAAAGAAAAAAAGAAAAAAAGACAGGGGAATCCCCTCTTTCCGGGGTCATATATGAACATGCATAAGCAGAAAAGTTCTCATCGACAGACAGATCCATTCGGGAAAGGGGCCACGGGATTATAATCATGCAATGATCCCCAACATCACTGTGCCTCTCCCCAACGACTGCGGCTCCACCACACCCATTCTATATTCAGAATGCTGATAATACGATCGCTCTGGTTCGAGCGAACCATATCCCTTGTCTCATTCCCAATCGCATCAGCCAACAGAGCGATCCATGGACTCCCATAGGCATGCTTTCCTTTTTGACATACGCAGCTATATACATAATCGAAAGGGACATCCCTTTCATCATCTACTCATATCCGCTCATAAACCATATCTACACACCGCATTATGATAAATCATGCAAAAACCTCCTCCTTTTTCGGGGGCGGGGGCGAGGGAGATGGATTAGCACTTCCCCCCAGCCCAACCCAACCCAACCCAACCACCATCGACGACGACGCATAACAAGTCATGAATCATCCACTCCCACTCGGCCTAAACCCAACATGCAGCCGATCCGCCACGGCAACTCCCCTTCCCCTTCCCCTACTCCCATCGCGCCGCCCCTGATCATCTCCACCACCAGCACCAGCACCAGCACCAGCACCACTCCCGCCCACAACATCGCTCATCTCCACCTCCACCATAGCAGCACCCAACCCCGAACTACTCGGCCTCCCATCACTACTACCGCTCCGACGACGACCATGGCCACCACCACCACCACCACCACCACCACCACCACTGGAGCTCGACCGCATGCGCCGCATCGCCGGCACGGCCACCGGCTCGCCCTCGGCCGCCGCCTGCGTTGCCAGATACGCCAATTCCTGCGTCGGCCGCAGCTTCGGCGACGACGACGACGAGGCGGCGGCGGCGCTAGCCCTCCCGCTACTATTGCGGGTGTCGACGAGGGGGCCCTCGGATTCGGGAGGGTTAATGGTGCCGGCCTCCATGGCGGGGGCGAGGTCGAAGGCGCTGGAGTTGTTGGTGGAGGGATCGTTGTTCGCATTCGCCGCGGCGGAGGCCGCCAGGTTGTCGAGTTGCTGCTCGGCGGCGGCGTCCTGGAGCCGGACGGCGCGCTCGCGGGCGTCGTTTTCGAGCTCGCGCAGCCAGCGGCGCGCCATCTTGCGCTTGAAGCGCGCGTACAGGCTCAGGTCGTCGGCCGGGTTGTAGCCCTTGGCGCGGATGGTGCGGTCCGGGTCGAACCAGTGCTTGACGAGCTTCCACTTCAAGCGGGCCAAGACGTTGCCCTTGCGCTCGAACGAGTCGATGCTGCGCTGCTGGCGCGGGCCCTCGCGCGCCCACACGCGCGGGTAGTTGTCGCTGAACTCGTGGAAGAGGTGCTCGTAGACGCCGCGCTGCGAGTCGGTGGGGTCGTTGTCGAGGCCTGGCCCGGCGCGCTTGAAGAAGAGCCAGAAGAGCACGACCGTGACCATGAGCGGGACGGTGACGATGAAGTACCATTTCAGCTCCGGATTGTTCTCGTCTTTTGAAAAGATATCCACGTTCATGCCAAAGAATCCGCTGATGAAGGTCAGCGGGAGGAAGATGAAGGTGATCCAGGACAGCCGCCACATGCTGGTGTCGAGTTGCAGTCCGAGACGTGCGTCCCTGATCTCCACGGACTTGTACATCATATCGCTTAGGTTTTGGGTCGGCTTGATGAGGTCCTCGTTGACGTTGTTGGCTATCTTGTCGAATTCCTCGGCCGACTGTGAGATCCATTCGTCGGGTCCTTCGTCGCCAGTAATGTCCCCCATCATGTTACGGACGTCCTTGGCGAGGTCGATGTGAAGGTAGATGAGCTTCTCGACCTTGAGCCACAAGGACGAGTTGATCCACAGTTCGGGAGCACGAGACTCATCGGCCGGGTTTTCGTAGATCTTGTCTTCCAAAATACTGACGTGAGTCTCGCAGGCCCGCATGAATCTCTCCCAGCCCACGGTGATGGCCTTAAAGACGTCCTTCAACACCAAGTCCATGCACTCCACGGCCAATTGCTCATCTGTCGCCTTCTGCTCCTTCTTCAGATAGAACGGCAGCCGGCGCCACCTCGCTTCGATCTCGTTTCTCGCCTGGATTAACGTGTCCTCGGGGCTGTTCGACTGCGAGTTCTCAAAGATGATGATGGTGCTTCCGTTATCCAACTCTTCCAGAAGCGGAAAGTAGCCGGTGCTATGGCCGCTGTTGCCATTGGCCTCCTTGTGGCGGGAGCTGTGGTGCTCGTACCGCTTCTTCAGCCGCCTGTACTCGCTGTACTCCTCCTGATTGTACGGGTTGCGCATGGGCATCTCGAAGTCGCCCGTGTGCAGCTCGGGCTGCTGCTCCTGCGGCTCGCTATGCTGCACGTAGACCGACAGCCGCTGCACGAAGACGTCGTGGCCGTAGACGGGCGTCTCGAACGTGTCGTAGGCGTTCAGCTCCATCATCTTGACCTTCTCGTCGTCGGCGTCCCTGTTGTACTTGCGCGCGTCGTACTGCTTCAGGTAGTCGAGCCCGAAGGCGCACCGGCTGATGCCGCGCCACGGGTCGCGCTGCGGGCGGAAGGCGCGCGCGTTGAGGACCGGCTTGCCCGCCCGCTGCTGCGGCCGCTCGAAGCGCGCCCACCGCCCAAAGGCCGTGCCCACGATGTCGTCGTCGTGCTCCATGTTGAATTTGCGCAGCAGGTAGTTGTTCGCCCACGACGCGTTCTGCACGTGCACCACCCGCAGGATCGACGATGCCCGCAGCGACCGGTTCTCCAGCAGCGAGCGCAGGCCCTTGAGGCTGCGTATCTCCTGCGCCGATATGCGCCGCTTGCCGTCTTCATCACCTGTCCATCCTAGGCGTGAGCTGAGAGTTGTCGGAGTGGAGGGAGAGGAAAAGAGACGCACTCCGGCCTAGGTAGTCGATGACCAGCACTCTGCCATCTTTCCAGTCGGATGGGTCCCATGGTGTGTTCCAGTCCGGGCCGGGGCTGCGTCTGCGATGGGGACGGCTGTAGCGCTGGTGCTCTGGCGGGGGTTCTGTTCTGCGTTTGGGCAGCGTCTGCTCGGGGCTGGGAGGGTCTTCTGGGAATTGAGGTCAGGAGGTTGCCGACGAGCCATTGCAGGGAACATACCCGATTGAATGTCCTCTAGCGGCTCCTCGTAGCTTGTGTCCTCGACGGAGATGGAGGGTGCGGAGAAGGTCCGCCGAGGTTCTAGCGGCGGCGTCGTCATGAAGTCGTTGCCTCTGGCAGCTACTACAAGCGGAATGTCGGGTGTATATGCACAGAAGAACAGGCGGAAAAGGAGAGCAACGCGGGAGTCTGGACCATCATTATATTGCTACCTGTAGGGCTGTCAGAGCCGCAGCATTGGACGCGGCTGCCCTTCCCCGTGGTGCTGCAGGTGACAGGCGCCGAGCGCTCCTGCTGACCCAGAATTATCCCCGATGAAGCAGTAGGAATGGAGGAGTAAGGCACCAGCGGGCCGATCTGTCAGCGCGTGTGCTCCGCCTTTGGCTGCGCCGATGGGGCGGAGATGCCGATTTTCCATGCACGAGTCACCTGTGCACTCCACCCACCTCCAACTGCCAACGGGGGCCAAAACCCTCTCGCCATGTAAGCTGCTGCCTCCCGCAACCCTGTGCATGTTTCCCGTTCCACGCCCGTTGCGCCAAGAATGCTGCCCGAACCGTCCAGAGCCACCAAGAAAAAGCCAGGGATGCGTGCATCGTCCTGCGCAGAAAGTGCAGCTCAACACACACCGACATTGTCGGCTCGCTTAGTCCGTCTTCCCACCCATGACCTTCGCGGCTTGGACGGCATTCATCTTCTGCGTCCAGCCTGGCGCCGGTTGGAACTTGCGAACCGTGCGGACCTCGTCCGACGCGTAGCCCGGGATGCGGATGTTGTAGTTGCGCTCCAGGATGTTCTGGATGTCGCGGATTTCCAGTTGCGACGACTCGCGGAGCTTAGCAAGCTTGCACGCCGACGACACGACATTGTCCAGGAAGTCGTCTGCCAGCTGGAGCATCGCCTGGTGCCAGCGTTAGCGAGTTTGTCCTTGACTCGGAGTGAGAGCGCCTTACCTCCTCGACCTCGGGCGACAGCGCCTCGCCCGTGGGCTCGCCCACGCCCGTCACTTGCCTCACCAGCTCATCGAGCTTCTTCTTGCTCAGTACCCTGTTCTCGTCGCCTTCCAGGTGGTACTGCGGGTGGCCTGCAATGACGGGCTGGCCCATCATGCCAGGCGCGCCGTTGCTGGGGCCTCCGAGAGTGGGTCTGGCCGGTCCCATGTTGACGGGGTGAGGCGGCGGAGCGTTGAGCGTCTTGGGAATCGGCATCTTGGGGTTTGCGATCTGATCGGTACGGTTTCCGATGGGCTGGTACCCCTGTGCTGCTGGAATCTGCGGTGTGCCGCGGCTGTCGGAGTAGGTGCGGGCGGCGCTTGCCATGGCCTGGTTGTGCGTCAAGGGAATGGGCCCGTTGGGGTTTGCGCTTGGCGGGTGAGGCGACTGCTGCATCTGATTCATCTGCGATGCTTGTTGCGGGTTGAGCGGGGGTCGCTGCGTGTTCATGGAATTTTGCTGTGGCGTCTGGGCGCCTTGTGGTTGAATCTGGCCGCTAAAGGCGGGTTGGCCTGGCGGCTGGGACCCTGAAATGCCCGGGCTCATTGGTGACTGTTGTTGCTGCCGCGCCGCTTGCACCGCCGGGTTGCTGGCAATCGGCTGGTTGTTCCCAACCTGTCCGCCCTGCTGTGGCGCATGACTGGACTGGCCACCCATGTGCATTGGCTGCTGCGATTGCACCGGCGTGGGAGGTGCCACGGGAGTCTCGGACTTGATCTGTGGCTGCTGGGGCGGCTGCGGCTGCGGAGCCTGCTGGACCGGAGGTTGTGGCGGTTGCTGCTGAACCGGTGGCTTCTGCTGTGGTTGGGGGGGCTGCTGCGGGTGCTGCTGTTGCTGCGTCGGCTGCGGCGGCTGAGGTTGCTGTTGATTTTGCGCGTTCTGCTTGAGCTGCTCCTGGGATTTCCTAAACTCTTGGACAGATCTCTTAACCTGTGCGAACTGCGCCTCCATCTGCGGCTTTTGGGTGATCCAATTCTGAGGTATGTCCTGTCCGCTGCTCTGACGCTCGGCCATCATAGCTGCCATTTTCTTCAGATTTTGGGCTAGCTGCTCCTGTCTATGGAGCATCGAGGCGTAGTGGTTCTTGACCTCCCTCAACTTGGCCTCTGCCTCGGGTGATCCAGCCGGGATGTTGGGCGGCAGCTGGAAGGGGAAGCTGTTGATGTGCTGTACGATCTGGGCCGGGAGCGGTTGCTGGCCGGTAGGATGTATAGCTTGGCCCTGGGTCTGTGAAGGGGGCTGCTGTGGCGGCTGTCCTTGTTGACCTTGGCTTTGAGGCCTGTCGGCGGGGGCTGCCTGCTGCTGGGCGGCTTGGGCCTGCTGTCCGCCGGCGACTTGGGCTGCCTGGTTTGCCTTCCACTCGTTCATCTCTTTGCCCATCTTCTTTGTAAACTCCAGCAGCTTGGCTGCCGCCGACTTGTACTCGCTGCTTTCCTTGTCATGCTTCTGGAAGGCTTCGTAGAGGCCTGCGACGCCACGGGTGTATTGGGCCTTCTGGGAATCGGTCAAGTGCGGGAGTGTCTGGATCTGGTTGACACGGATGCCAGGCGGAAGAGGACGGGCAGGCGGAGCACTCATGGTGGGAGGTGGCCTTAGTGACGCGGTAGGAGCGGTTGGGCGGCGTGTCGACGCTCTTGCGATACACGCGTGCGCGCGTCGGCGGCGGCGGCGGACGGCGTCGGCGGCGGCTGGGAACGGGATGCGCAAGCCTGGTCGCTCGGGCGCGGCGACTCGCGGAGGCTGGTGATTCTAGAGCGAGGATTTCGGGGTGGGTTTATAGATGGGAGGCTGGATGATGTTGATTGAAACTTCCGAATAGGCTTCTGCGGATGTCCGCGCTCTTGTCCGCCCGTCCCTCGCTCCCGCAAGCCGAACCGCTTTATCTCCACTTCAGCCTCAACGCCCCGACCATTTATCGCCGCTCGACCCGTCGCTTGCTTAGTTGAGATCCGAAACAATGGGGGAACGTCATACACAATCCCACGCAGAGTTGCCTAATTGAGGGATCGGTCGTCTCACGCGGGCTCATGATAGGCGTCGACTATCCTTCCATCATTACGAGTACAGGACCTGAGGCCAATGACCTCTGAGCTGATCGATTTCTCCAATAAGTGTCAGCGTTGAGCTGGCGCTTCAATCTTAGGTAACGATGCCGAACCTTGAGGCGGTAGATTAAACGGGAGAGCCACGACGTATAGTCGGCGGCAGAGCCACACTTTAACAGCAGTTGGTCGAAGTCGCTACCTGAACGAAAATGACAGAGAGAGCTACGGGTTTCGAACGCGGGGGGTAAATGCCCAAACGGAATAAATTGGGTTTCCATAAAGTGAAGTTGAGAAGGCGTAACCGGTGATCCACATACGCCACATACACCTTCGCAACCTCACCCTCGCGCAACTACTTTGTCCAGATACCCTCAATCTGCTAGTCTCTTCCAGAAAACCCACGGCTAGACGTTGAAAGTTGCAAATGATCTGCTGCCGTTTTGGGCTACGTGCATGGACCCTGCATTGGAGGCTCGTCCGGAGTATGCAAAGATGGATGGGGCAATTTACCACTTCGAAATGCGACGAACCTACTTTTGATGAGTCCAACCGGCTCTATCGACACGTAGCAACGCCCAGAATGTTCTGCGCTTCCCAATGCTCGCCCTTTCATACGATGAAGTGTTGGATTTGCTCAGCGATGCATCAATCACTTCAAACAAAAACAGGTGATTAAAGTCCTCTAGAGATAGCGAGTGTGCTCCAAGGCATCGAGAAAACTGTCGGGCCTGAATCTCCAAATTCGACAACCGTCGCAACTGAAGACGTGGTGGTAGTGCCATGTTCTAGAGTTACTACAAACTGAACAGACTGATGCACGCGTTTCTCACAAAGGCAGGCATCGCAGTGGCAGTTGAATCTAATATCCGAATGAAGATGCGACTTTTTAGAACGCAACAAGTACGTCTAATGTACTATCTGTGAGAGGGCGAAGTCCTTTTCTCACCCGATATGGTGGCTACTAATAGCGACGTATATCAGCCCTTATTAAGAGGGCGAACGATGGAATCGGGGTACAAAACCACCAACCGCGACAGCGGCTGCGCAGATCCCTAGAACCCGTAGGAACCCCCCGTCGTGGCCAAGGTTCCGGATGCGTAATAATGCGGTGCAGCACGACGCCTCGAGCCCAACATTAGGCAAAGCAACGTGGTGGCGCGGCAATATATCCTCCCAATTAGGTACAAGAAGTCCCGAAGACGAGGATCAGAGTTGAAAAGTATCGATCATTCGAGGCTCAAGAAACCCGCTCCCATTTGCCCGCATCTACATCCACATCCGCATCCGCATCGCGGCCCTCCCTCCACAAAGCCGACTCCGTCGCGTCCATCTCGTAAACCCTCCGCTGCTGATGCCTCCTCTCACCGCCACCACCACCACCCTCCATCTCGTGTATCTGCCTGCCCTGCACCTCGTGCGCGCCCGCCCCGCTGCCCTCCATCTCATGCATCTGCTTCCCCTCGGCCTCGTACAGCGCGCCATTGCTCCCGGCGCCCAACTCGCCCCTGCCCCTCTGATCCCCCATCAACTCCACAACCTCCCTGCCCTCCACCTCCTCTCCCCCGCCACCACCACCCTCTTCCCCCTCCAACCTCACCCTCCCCGCCCTCGCAATCCTCTCCCTCCGCCACCCCGCCAACCCCACCGCCACCGCCACCCCCGCGAGCGCGTTGGCGCGGTTGAAGCCGGCGAAGGCGTAGCAGGTGGCGACGAGGGTGCGAACGAGGGCGACGGCCGCGAGGAGGGCGAGGGTCGGGGTGGGGGAGATGGGGATGCGTTGTGGTGTGGGAGGGGGTGATTAGTTTTTTTTTGGGGGGGAGTTTGAAAGGGTGAGGGGATGGTGAGGTGCTGGAGGAGGAGGAGGAAAGGTTGGATGGATTCTGTGTCTAAGCATACGAGGGAAGTTTGGGATATGTGTGTGTGGCCGTTCTCGTGTTCTTGTAGTCATCCATTCCCTTTCTTTTTCTCGTTCTCTCGCATACCTGGTTCCCCGTGATGTTCAACGTCAAGGGGCGGCCGGAGTAGATTAGATAGCCCGCGGCGGCGGCGTTCAAAAGACCGCCGGTGCCTGCCTACACGACGAGCGCGGAACTGGCGCGGTGGATGACGAAGCCGGGGTCCTCGACTTCGATGTTTTGCGCAATGGACAGGACGTTGGCCATGAGGGCCATTGCGAGAACGCTCAGCACCAAGCAGCACGCCTGCAGCGCGAGTGGGGCGATGCGCATCTTGCAACTGCGGTTCAGGATGGCCGTTGCGCCACTGCCGCCGCTAGGTGGCGCCGGAGCGGCGGCGTCGAGGATGGCGGGCATTGTTTGCTGGAACGGAACAGAGGATGGCAGCACCAGACTGGAGGGCGAGGCACGGGATAAAAAGGAAAAACCGAAAGAAAAAGACAGTCAGTCCCAGGTTGGGAGGATTCCACCTCCCAGCCAAAAAACGAGATCAGTTGCCTCAGTTAAATGGTCCCCGAACGGAGCGTCCCGTAGCGCGATGGGATTCTTGAAGAAACAGCAGCCACCACGGGCTCACGAACTCTTTAAACTTGTCTGCAACGAATGGACACGATGGTCGGCGATCAGCCAAGAACAACGCGGCTCCAGGTCCCTGGTCGACTCCGGTGGGGGCGGAAAGTTGGGGGCTCGGCGGCGGGGCGACACCCCTAGAAGCAAGCCGGGGCGGAGAGGAAGAGAGTGACAGGGTAGAGGCACCGGCACTAATTATACGCGACGATGCTTGGCTTACACGCTCTTCTGTTTCTTGCTCCTGCTCCGTTCTGACATGGGCTGTGGGGTCCGCGCGGTGAGGCAAAAGGAACGCCGTGGCTTGCCGACGACTCGCGCGGTAGGACGGCCCGGCTGTTGGGTTAAGCGTTGTTGTCTTCGCGGAAGCCAAAATTGACCTCTTCTTTTCCCAGCCGTCAAGCTCATGAACTGGGTTTCTCCTTCATAGCACCGCCCAACGTGACGTCCAGGAAAAGATGATTGTGAGAGGAAACCGACAGTCGACAGTCGAAGAAGGGTGCATGTTCGCAGCAGATTGCGTCGGCATGTCAAGCATGAGTAGTGTTGAGAGTTGGGGGCTTTGTCTTGGCAGGACCACTTCCGGAGATCCAACCCATACATCCGCAGGATTTCACGACCAAACACTTCATGTCCCTACCTCCTCCACTATGGACCCGCCAACTGTACATAGAAGGGTGGAACGGTCACCATGGACAGATTCCATTACCCCCGGAAGCTACAGTAAACACATCTCCTGCAGCCTCCACCTGCTTCAACACCATAGCCGCCGTTACGCAGTGATACATACATTACAACATTTTAACACATCCCAAATTCCCTGATTTTCAGCCAGCCCCGCGCCCCAAAGGTGAATTTTGTTTTTGACTCCCTTTTTTCCATCCGTGATGCCTTTTTGCACTCCACGCTGCTCTCCCTTCACCAGCCTTTCCTCAACCCCAATCACGGCGACAATGAACGATCGATGTTGAACAGCCTCGGTCCATCCTCCATCTTCTTGGCACCCAGACGCTGCAACTCCACCCACTGCGTCGGGAACTTTGCCTGGATCCAGCGTTCAACCTCCTCTTGCCTCGAGACGCCGTAGGCGGCGTTGAATAGCGTTCCCAACCTAAAACACAAACCGTCAGTGATACCGTACGGTTGAGCATGCCGGCAAAGGGGCATGTGGAAAGCAGGGGGAAAAAGAAGAAGCAAGAAAGGAACTCACATAAACGCATCCGGCCTCCACCCAAACTCCTTCTCCGACCTAAGCAGCACCATCTGCGCGCCCTCGACATTCTGATTCCCCGCCAGCGCGCCCACGTACGCCGCCAGCATCTCCCTGTTGATCTCCACGTCCATCGTCCGCAGCCTCGCCCACAGTTCCTTCGCGAGCCGCTCGCCCCGGCCCGACATGCGCTCGCAGACGCGGAAGGCGATGGGAATGGAGTTGAAGCTGGGCCCCTCGCGCGAGTTGACAATGTCCTCCCAGAAGCCCCAAGCGCGCGCGGGCAGGCCGCAGGCCGTGTACGCCAGCATGAGGGCGTTGCGCAGCCGCGTCGTCGGGTCGATGTCGAGGTCGAGCTTCATGGCGTTGTGCACGGCGTCCAGCAGGCTCTGGCACTCGTGGTCGCGCTCGTCGGCGTCCATGTCGCTGTCCGTCGCCGACACGCGCGGCGCGGCGAAGTCGGCGATGCCCGTCAGCGCCGCCACGTACGTGCCCGCCGTCGCCCGCGTCGTCTTGTCGTCCAGCTCGCGCATGTGCGCGAAGACATGGCACGCCATGTCAGCGCGTCCGCGGGCGAAGAACTCGCGCATCATGTCCGTGCGCGTCTTGCGCGGCAGCTCCGCGAAGATTGAGTGCGTGATGATGTACGTATCCCACGCGCGGGTGGTGGACGTGCGCTTGCGGTCCATAACGACGGCCACGAGCGAGTCGGCGATCCGGAGGCGCTCCTTTGCTGAGAAGTGGAAGGAGTGGGTTTGGAGAAGGTCGATGACGTCGTGCAGCTCGTTTTGCTGAAGGTGCAGCACGCTCAGGGCGGAGACGGTCTCGGGCTCGAAGCGGCTTTTCCGCTCGTTAAGATCGTCGACCAAAGCCATGATGGTGTTGAAGTGGTATTTCCGTGACGCGCACATGGCCTGGACGAGCTGATTGGCCGCCAGCCCATCTTCGCCTCCGGAACAGTCCTCGGCTTGAAGGAGCTTGTAAGCAGCCCGTGCGCCGTCAATGTCCCCGCCAGAGAGCCGGTATTTCACCTGGAGATAGTAGGTGTCAGCGTTTGGGTGGATTCCCCATTTTAAGCCAAGAGAGATATATCTCTCAGCAAAATACGGCTCGTTCCGGGCCATGCACGACCCGACCAATTTGTTGATCGTTTCGACGTCCGGTTGTACCGATATTCCGTCAACAAAGGTTCTCCGAACCATGACGTTGATCATGCGATCCACCTCATCGACGCCTTTACCAGACCCGGCAGACCATAGAAACAGAGCATCCCACATCGCTTTCGCCCTCTTTAGGTGATCTTTGGCGGGCTCGGAGTAGAACACCTCGAGAGTCTCGAGCATCGGACGCACGAGCGACTGGCCCCACTCGCTGTCCTTGTGCTGGAGGCAGCAGTTGAACATGGCATCGTAGGACGTGTGGGATATATCCAAAATTCCACCCGGAACTTTCGTGATCTCCTCATACACTTCCTTCGTGGCCGCCAGGTCACCGCGCTGCGCATGAATCCTGAGCAGTTCGTCCCTGACCCTCCGTGTAACGTCTGCTGGGATCTCGAGATCTTGCATGATCTGAAGCGTTTGTTGTGCTTCCGCGATGTTGCCATGAGCGTAGAGCTGCTCTAATATGGCTGCCCAGGGTATGGAAGCTCTGTATGCGCTCGAGTAGTTCATGGTATGGTTCTTATATTTTTCCACCAGCAGATCACGAGCGCGCAACGGCTCGCCGTTGACAGATATGGTCACAACCGTCTTTGCCAAAGCTCTGAAAAGATAGGCATCGTAGGCAGTGGTGTCCTCGGTTTTAGCGGGTCTTGTAATTTCCAGAAATCTAAATAGCTCTTCCGCCAGAACAAGGTGGGTCTGGCTCCTAGGAGATCTGATAGCGCCCAAAGTGTCCAGAGCGGCTTGCATGGTTGGTCGAGTGGGAAGCTCTGCTCCCTCGGCCTCGAATCGGTTGGCTTTGCGCTTTTCGTCCAGGTAGCGGAGGGTATTCAACAGATGGCCAGCTTCGACGTCGGAAAAGGTGCCGCGCGAGTCCATTTTGGCATTGATCAATTTGCAGAAGGCCACGCAAAGGGCCTTGAGGTTTGGCGGCCGTGAATGTTCGGTTTGGGCGCGATTGAGGTCGACCAGCTTGTCCAGTCCTGGGGCCAAGTCGGCGCCTTTGACCTTGCGTTCCGACTCACGCGCGAAGCCGAAGAAGGAGCGCGTCTGAGCGAAGCCATGGCGGCGGATTGTTTGGGAGCGTGGCTGCAGGCAGGCATTGGCGCGGCGGTAGAGGCAATCGCGGTAGACGATGGGTTCGTTGGCAAGAATCCTGCGAATCACTAGCCGGGTGAGGTGGGCGGGCATGGCGGCGGGGAGCTCGGCTGCGCGAGCGGGCGGGGAGGAGTGGCGCGAGGTGGTTTACGGCGAAGCTCAATGGCGCATGTCTGGAGCGATCTGCCGGAGATGCGAGAGCTGGGCTGGCAGGGCAATTGCGGCGGGAGGTGGTTTGACGGAGCGGATGACGACAGCCACGCGAAGGGCAAGGGCGAGTGCCGCAAAAACTCCAGCGCCAAGCATCACCGCTCTCCACCTCGGCCTGCCCTCCGCTCCGCAACACTCCAAATGTCTTTACTGCGACTGTCCACCACCCGGCCATTGGCCGCCCTGTGTGGCGCGCCTGTCCGCGCCTTCTCCACCACCACCGTCGCCCGCGACCAGGACAGCTCCCGCGATCCAACGTCATGTACCGCATCCGCCTCTCCCCGCAAACCGCCGCGCAACCACTGACCCGCTCCTGCAGCTTTTTTCAAATCTCTCCTGTCGGAATCGGGTATCGAGAGCCAGAACAAGCCCAATTACGCCCGCTTCCAGCCTCAGCCTCGCGAGCAAACACGCGATCGGACCAGTTCGTCGTCGTCCCAGTACGCGCAGAGACTCCTGCAGCATTCGTCCACGGCCGAGGAAGTCGACTTCGCGCGCCTCCGCGGCGATCTCGAAGGCCAGATGCAGCGCCGCTGGCAGAGCGGCGATGTCTACGCGCCGCACGACCTTACCGGTGTCGAAGCCAGGAAGTGGAAGCGGTCGAGGCGGGCCGCTAATACCGACGCGGTCGATTACCTGGGACTCAACCCGATGAAAGAATACAAGGTACAGGCTTCAATGGCATGTAAAATGCAAAGGCGAACCTCGTGGGCTGACTGGTCTAAACAGAACTTCGCTATCATGTCGGAGTACATGACCGAGCTTGGCCGCATCAAACACTCCAAGGCTACCGGTCTCCGGCCTAAGAACCACCGCAAGATGGCCAAGGCGATACGGAGAGCGATTGGCATCGGCATCATGCCCAGTGTACACATCCACCCTGAGTTGATCAAGCCGTCGCATGGCGCTCTGAATTCCTAAAGTAGTAGAAATGTGAAGTGGTGGAGCTGGGACCATTGCAGAGTACTGGTGGACTCCTTAGGCTGTGGTCCAAAGCTCCGGTCTTGGGGAATGTACAGGCCGTGGACTCATGCCAGAGGTTTTTCTTTCTGAAGGTCTACGATACGGCCTGTTTGCAGCATAGGTCAAGGCTGTAGAGAGATGTGTAAATTATGAGCACCGCATTTCGTAAGCACATTCTAAATCTTTTGTAACCACAACAAGGGTTCTCATCTCAAGTACAATTCAGTGGCTGGATAGTGAACGCCCAAGAGGACTCTCAAGCTTGCAGTGCCTGGTCCGCGCTGATCGGGTCCGTGGCAAAAGCCAAAAGTCGCCAACTGACAAGTCCCGGGTAGTTGTCGTCAGAGCGAGTGATAAAAGAAATTGGGCCTTTGAGCTCACCCAAGATGACACACTTTCTACATAGGCAGTTGAATACAAGATCTGGATGCAAATGTACGCATTTAAAACGTACATTTACGTCCAGATCTCGTATTCAGCTTCCCATATAAATATAATGATATAGTCCCCTAGCGAAGCTGAGGCAATTCACGCCACCCCTCGAGCTGGTAAGCGGAGGGTCGAAGCGGCAGCGACGTGGCTGGCGTGCCTGCCGATGCATGGCGAGGGAATACATTCAGAGTTACTTAACAACCGGAGGATCTTCGGAAGACAATTTAGGTCTAGCGTGAACGCTCTAAGAGTATGGTTGCCTTGTTCTTAAAAAAAAAAAAAAAGTGATTTCGCGTTTACGCGTCTTCGCATTTACGCGTCGACGCGTGCGGGTAGCTCCTACCGTACTCAGGCAACACCACCACCGCTTAACAGCGAGCACAGCTAGTACCACTAGCAACGAGGAGCGCCTAGCAACGAGCACCGCCCACCAGCGAGCACCGTCCACCAGCGAGTATACGCTAGCTACGCAGCTTCGCTAGGGGTGAACTCTGGTGTATTCGACTTCCTAATCCATCAACAGCACATATTAAGTCGACACTTCAGATTGAGCGGCAAGAAGGTGAGCTCAAGCGCCTGGAAGCCGAGCGCCTGGAAGCCGAGCGCCATGAGACAGAATCACAGCAGACAGGTCACCCCGACACCACGCAAAGTGAGCCTGAGCCGCAACAGCCCGAAACCCCGCAACCGTGTCGGACTGGCGATGGAGGCTTGCCCACACCCATCAGCAACCAGAAGTCCGAGAAGCGGCAGTTGTCAGGCTCACCTCCTGCAAATACACAAGGCTCCGTAGCGAAGCGACAGCGGAAATACAGCTCTCCAACAGGACATCCCGAGAGGGGATTCCGGGCCACGTTCAGCAAATGGACTTTTGAGAGGTTTGCGGAGGATTTCTACCGGAGCTTGCGTTCTAAGAAGGTCACTTAGCAGAGCTAGATGCTCCCAACCTTCTTTGCAATCATCCCAGAAGCCGCGCATTCGAAGCATTCCCCGTTGCCAGGCTTCTTAGAAGCCATCCGCACCGCAAAACACCACAGCGAGCGCAATTCGTCTACAGGAAAGCCTCACGGCGGGTGACAAAAGAAACTGCACCCCCGCTTTTACCTTACACAAACACTGCATTATTATCAAGTTGGTGTAGGCAGTTGAATACAATATCCGGACGTAAATGTACGTTTTAAATGCACATATTTACGTCCAGATCTTGTATTCAACTACCCACCCGGTGAGAGGTTTTTTTTTTTTTTTTTTTTTTATGAGGCAGATGCGGGTAGGCAATTTCTTTTGTCACCGAGGTGGCCTCCCACGGAATTCCAGGGCAAGCTATTGGACAGAGGCTTTGATCCAAAAGCCATGGATAACATTGAACGGAAGCTTGGTAAGTTTGAATTCGGTGATGACGCTATTCGCGCTATTGCGAAGGAAAAAAACATGGCTCAGTCAACGGAGCTATTACTCAATTTGTCACCAGGCGCTGCCCCCGAAGGTCCGCTCGCCCACCAGCCGTACAAGTCGGCAGCCGAAAGACCAAAAGGGAGGAACACCGATCCCTCCACGGGAGTTTCGACCCCACCGCTCCGCTCCTGGAGCGGACCCTCACCCAGGCACGGGCTCAACCCCAGAGCAACCACTACATGACAGCCAAGAGTATAAACAAATTATTCGGCTCCCTCGTCCTTCCGGACGACACGTTCCTGAGATCCACGATCGTGATCGCAGGCGACCCGGACAAATTCTTAGGACCGCCACAAGCTCACGGTGAACTCGCATCGCGGCCAAGAATCCTTCAACGTAGCGATAACGGGATACATCAACTCCGGATCCTACAGTCAACGCCAACTAGATGCCATTCTATGCGAGTTTCGGGACTTCTGCAGGGCATATATCGACGACGTGACAGTCTTCGACAAAACCCTGGAGCAGCACTTGCGACACCTGGATCGGGTTCTGGCCAAAATGAGCGAATATGACATTACCCTCTCCCCAGCAAAGAGCTTTATTTAATACCCCTGTGCCACGCCGTCTGGAACATCTTGTTGCAAACCTGCGAAGAAACGGACGATCCAAATGATAGGACATTCTCTATGGCCGAGGTCTTGGAAGACTACATGATGACCTCCAAAGGAAGCAGGACGTCGCCAACGACTCAGCAGATGACCTATGAGAAGAAATTCTTCAGGAGGCTTGCTGAACTACGTCGCAGGCCACAATTTCGCTGGGTATTTCTCTATCGCGGAGATCTGCTCAATGCAACACTGCGGAAACTTCCCGCAAAGGGTTTTGGAGAGAAAGAACTGTTTGAGTAGGCGGATTTCTTTTCCAAAGTCTACAAGCAGATTTTCGCTCAAGCCCTGACGGAGTCTCAGGGGTGGCTGGCGGGAAAGAATTTCAAGTGGACGTTCAAGTGGAGGCTCCCGCCCAACGCCGTGTGTTGGCACGTCGAACACGCTGAAATCCACGAAAGATACATTGATGACCCGGACATGTCCAGCTTGGTCGGGCAAGGTTACAACGGAGATGAAAACCTTAATTCGCGTGGGCAGTCATCACCGTCAACGAGGGAGGACGACGACGCTGAAGGCGATGAAATCCCACTCATCGTAGCCGACGTACCTGCTGGCGCATTTCTCGGCGTCTATTCGGGCGAGGTCTCGACTGACCTCACCTTCAATGAGGACAACGACGACAATGATGAAAAACTCCACATCATCGAAGGACCACTTGGTTTGCGATTGCGGCCTCTACAGTGTCGACTCACTAGCTAAGGGCTCTAAATCACCGAAGGACCACTCGATTTGCGATTGGGCCTCCTCATAGCGCGTGACAAAAGAAACACCCGCGCGTATCTTCCTTACACACATGCTACATTATCATATAGGGTAGTGGAATACAAGATCCGGACGTAAATGTACGTATTTGAAGCCAATTAAAACGTACTTTTACGTCCGGATCTTGTATTCCACTACCCATCCCGTGTAAAGCTTGTATGAGGCAGATGCGGGTGGGCAGTTTCTTTTGTCACCTACTGTGCCCTGCTGAAGCTCGCGTTCACGCTGTTCAAACCCCTCACGCTCACGTTGATTCGCCTAAAGCTCACGCTGCTCGCGTTCACTCGGCTCAGGCCCACGTTTACGGTCACGGTCACGCTTTTCGCCGTTCACTCTCCGGAATTCCCACCTCTTGCGGCTAATCTCCTTTTGTCGAGCCTCCTCGGCTTTACGGAGCTGTTCGGCTTCCTTTGCACGACGAGCGCCCCAACCCTTTCCACCCGCCTCGGACTTCTTTTCCGCTTCAGCTTTTTGCCGCGCATCGAACCGAGCCATCTCATCGGCGTAACGCTTGCGCTCTCTCTCTTCTGCCTCGATCAGACGGGTGCACTTCAGCCTCATATTCGGCCTGCTCTTTTTCATGGTTTTCTCTTAGTGATTTAGCTTATAAAGCTTCTTCTCAATCTCATCCGTGGCTTTTTGATTAATGGAGATCTGCAGTTTTTGTGACCTCCTACGCGGGCAGGTGAAGGCAATGTTCGGACGTAAATTTGACTTTCCTGGGCGCTCTTATATGGTCAGTTGAAGTCAATGTACGGACGTAGATGTGAGATTTAAGACCGTACATATGCATCCAGATATAGGATTCAACTGCCCTTCCACGTGTGTATTATTCTATCCGTGACACACAGTCTCGAACTGGAAAATTCCGAGCGTGTAGATGCGAACGGGACGGGTAGAGCATATGAAAGGAAATGTCAAACGGAAGAAGTACGTAGGTAGTCGAATCTAAGATCCGGACGCATTTGTCTGCATTTAAGGCTTACATCTGTGTCCGGACATTGGATTCCACTACCTACGTAAAGTAGGATTTAATATCGCTATGAGACTCAGCTCTGAACATCCGGTCGTACGGGAATATTTCTTCATTATACTACAAGACCTATGTTGTCCCCAAAATTCAGAATTGTCGTGGTACCTATCCGCTCGTAATCGCTTGCATATGCGCAGGATTCCGCGCCTCACGCTGTTGTGCCTAGACCCGGACGCTCTGTCCACGCGCACAACATCCGCCCCGCCCCGCCGTTGAACACGAAGGAGCGACTCCACAATCTCCCGACGCATCCGCACTTCAGCCCTACGAGAGCCGACCGCGTCGATCCGGGGTAAACGGGCAACGACAAACAGTGTTCAAAAAACGAAAGTTTCACAAGACTGCGCGAGCCTATGAATGTCACATCATACTTCATTTCGAGCTTGACACAAGCCGCCGGAGAAACGCAGAGTTTCTTGCGGTAGCATCGTCGCATCATGAGCCCTGGCCAGGTTCCGAGGGCGGGAAGGGCAGTGAAGTTTCCGTATGCAACGCCAACGCTCGTGTCATCCCAGCAACATCAAATTTCGCGTTCCCTCCCCCCAATGCATACCAAAGTAGCTACTGAAGCCGTTAACGGCGAAGGCAAGATTCTTCCTTCCTGCCAAGTGATAAGCACCTTTTCTATTAAGATAAAATACAGTTGCAATGGAAGATCGCGCTGCTCGCAACAGGTATCGAGTCGATCTCTGGGAGGGCAGGGGAGCTGTGTTCAGGAAACTTGGAGCGGGACCCTAGCACGATTGCAAACAAATCTTCCTACCAATGTTTTCGTTCTCCGCCCCCGGAATTTGTTTGGTTCCTGTTTGGGTAAGTGAACAGACGCCAGCCGATTCCGAACAACACCAACACCGATCCGGCAGTCTCGCAGAGCAATCATGGGGGAACGTGCCGTTCCCGCGGATTGCCCGTCTGTTGCTCCGTCTGTTGCTCCGTGTGACGCATGTCCGGAAGCTTCCCGCGGTGGCGGATGCCAACGGCACTCTGCAGCCCTACCGCAAGATAATGGTGGGGGGGGGGGGTAGGGGCACGTGGAGGGGAAAACGGCGGAGTGCACACGTACCCTCGTCGCTCCTCACCTTTCCGTTCCGTTTCTTGTAGATCGGGATTGCGTCACCATGAAGCGGAGCTAAAGAATCCCGGGAGATCATCTCAAACGGTCCCTTGGGAACGCTTAAGTTAAATTTTATCTCTGACCCCCCCTCTCATTATCTGGTCGAGATCTGAAACAGAGATCCCTGGTGGGAAAAGCAAAGGATGGCTGGAGGCCCGAACCACGGTAACCACTGATAGGCCCAACGGGACTGGGAAAGTGGAGCAGGTGCCTACTACTACCCACTGCATGGAATGCTACCTAAGGCGGCACGTCCTGCGCATTGACAGAACCATCACCGCGCTACGTTCCAGGAAGCCTTGTGACGAGGCAAACCCAAGCGTGACATCATCACCGCGGGGCGTGTTTTTGACAGATTTGGCCCTTCGAGAAAGAGATTAAAGCCTTCTTACATGGGTAGTTGAAGGAAATGACCGGCCGCAGATGCGCAATATCTAACCATACAAAAGCATCCAGGCATAAACTTCAACGACTCACGTAAGCAGGGTATGTTCCTTGGAAGGTAGGGCTGAGATGGATGCAATCGATCATCCAGCAGTCTCAAGCGTGCAGTGAGATTTCTTACAGCAACGGCGTGGCGAAGTTTAGACGACACCAAACCCGGTCGAAGTCTTGGATAGGTGGCCTTTCTCCCACAGGACGGGTACCGGAGATATTGCCCTGGCTGTTTTCATCGTGCCTGACCCAAGACCCTGCATCATCCCTCGCCCATGGCTATGAAACGTTCGGCACATGCGTAGCGTGCCACGTCACAAGGCACGCGACTGACCGGAACAACCCATTTGACACTACCCACATGACAGGTGACACTTCTCTTGTAGTCGTCGTTGTCTGGATCAGGGGGGACTTCAAAGCAAAAGCCTTAGGAAGGCCATCCCTCAGTTAGTCCACGTCATGTATGTACACACAGTTGGTCACCGCCGTGATTCTAGACTTTGATGTCGTACGCATAGCATTGATCTAGCGTCTACAGAGCAGACTGTTGGTGTGCCCTGATATCATCTATCCTCCTTCTCCACCCTCCGCGAAGCGTATCTTTTTTTCTCCAGTTAAAAGTTCTAAAGCTGCATGTGCATGCAAAAAGGAAGAAATTCGTGCACACCGCAGAGAGAATCCGAAATGCATCACAACCCGAGAACCTCTAGTCATTCGCTGAATGCCCGCCCAAAGCCCAAAGGTTTCTTTGTTCTTAACCCACGTCCATAATTCGCCATCAATCGTATCTATCCCATCTTACACTGCATCTGCAGATCCAGCGGTCACACCGGGGTATCTAATTTAGCGACCGCCGCTCATGACATTCCAGTACTGAGGACCGGCCTCCAGACGCCTCTCGGTGTTCTGGCGGCCGTTGACGAAGTCGGGGTAGTTGAGCGTGAGCTCGACGGCGCCGGTGGCGATGTTGTCGGCAGCCTCGACACCCAACATGAAGGAGTCTGTACAATAATTAGCAAAAATGCTCGAATAGACGGCGATAAGTTCAACATGCGGTCTTGATTCCCAACTTCGTATTTCCACGAGCCGAAGCGTCCGCGAGACCAAATGTCTTGAGCTTGCAGACGGGGCAAGATTTGCTTCAAAGCACCATCCCGCTCGAGACTGGGAGTAGGGTAGCCGTGATCGAACTTGCGGTGGTAGGTCGAGACAATCTCGTCAGTAGGCTTGAGCATCTCAGTGTTGACAAGACCCTGGATGCAGTCCTTGAGGAGGTTGGCCTCGTCGACGGGCTTCATGCCGGATTGGGAAACCTCCAACATGATGGACCAGTAAGGACCCTCCTTAGCCTCAGAGCTGCCCTTCTCACCGCTGGCGGTGTAGAGAGTGGGGAGCTTCTTGGAAGCGTCGGGCTGGTTGTAGGGGGAGTAGTTGGAGAAGATGGTGGCACGGTAGAAGGGGCAGTTGTCCTCGGGGAAGTACAGCCAGCACTTGTCACCGATGCGCTCAGGGCGCTCACCACGGATACCAACACCAATGACGTGGGTGCTGGAGTAGTAGAGCTGCTGGGTGAGGCCGTAGAGCTCCTTGTCGCCCATGACCTGAGCCAGGTGGTCAACGGCCATGGTGTTGACGAGCTGCTTGTACTTGACGACGGTGCCGTCCTTGAGGGTGACCTTCTTAGCAGAAGCCTCGACCTTGGTGACGGTCGAGTCCTCGCCGAAGCGGGTCTTCTCCTTGGGGAGGGTGTTGGCAACAGCGATCCAAATACCGCCAGTGCCGTCACGGGCAGGGAACTTGAAGGTGGCGTTGGGGCCCCAGTTACCGGCAGTCTTCTGGAGAATGACGTTCTTGGTAACGTTCTTGAGATCGGGGGCAGCGACACGCTCGCCGAGCCACTGGCATTGCATCTGTTGACCGTGTTAGATCGATGACCGTCGCCTCAGATCTGTCCCGAGCGGGATCTGCGTAGCACTGACCTTGGTGGTGGGCACGGCCCAGACCTTGTAGTTGTACGGCCTCATGAAGAGGTCGGCAATGCCGGTACCCATCATGCGGACAATCCACTCGTCAAAGTCCTTGGGCTTGGTGCCGGAAACACGAGCCTCAAGAGCAGCGTCGATCATGCCGTCCATGCACTTCACCTGCTCCTCCTTGGGCAGCATGGAAATGTTGTTCTGGAACGGGTACGGGACCCAGAGACCCTGGCAGCGGACGTAGGAGATACGCTGGTGGGTGTACCAGTCGGACTCCTTGGGGAGAGCCTCGTCGATGCAGTCGTCGAAGTACTTGTAGTGGGAGAAGATAACGTGGCCACCGACATCGTACAACTGTGAGGGGCGCGTCAGCACTGCGGCGGTCCCCATTGCGCGTCTGCGGAGCGGGACTGGTACTCACGAAGCCCTCAGGAGTGGTGTCGGTCGAGGCGAGACCACCAGGAATGGGGTTAGAGTCGATGATCATCCACGAGGGGCCATTCTGCAGCGACGGTTAGCTGGATTCCGCGCGGCGGGGCAGAGGCTCGCGGCGGGGGAATGCTCACGATCTGGTTGAGACGCTTCGCAGCACCGAGACCCGTGGGGCCAGCGCCAATGACGAGAACGTCGACGTTGCTGTGAGCGGTCAGCTTCAATGGCAGGAAGGGGAGCGGCGGCGAGGACGACGGACATCTCTTCCTTGCTCATGGTGAATCCGGTAGCGCTCTGGAGAATTTCCTGAAAACTCGGGACACGCTTGAGAGTGTTGCGGGCCAAGTTCAGCATGCGAAAGGCTGCGGAGGCGGGCTTATAACGAGTGAGGTGGCAGAGAAGGCGGTGGAGGGGAGGGCTGTCTGGGGAGAAATAATGGCCTGTATGGAGGCAATTTGATATGGCTAGCGCGCACGGGCGCTCCTGGCGTAACTGCAGCACCCGCGGCCCTGCGTCTCAATTCGTGCGTTTCAGGTCCAGAGCACCCTCGCCCCGCCGCCAGAAAAGGGGGATCGACGGGCCTGTTGATTGCAAAGTGTCAACTCGCCCAGCGCCGCCCGCCGCGGCTGCGCGCCCAGCCTTCCACCTGCCAGGGCCCCCGACACCACACCGGCGGTCGTGCTTCCGGCCATGCACCGCCTGGGCAGTGCGGGCGGCGCGGGAGGATGTGCGGCGCGATGTGCGCTCGCGATGACCGCTTCTCGCACGCCCCAGGCCAGCCGGCGCGCGCGCCTCGGCGGCCAGCCACAGCTTCGTCGCGGTCCGCCTGAGCAGCGGCGGCCCACCTGTCCGTATTTCCCTGCCCGCTGCTGGGCCACCGATCAAGTAATCGCCAGGGCCGCTGCTATTTCAGGAGGGCGGGTGGGTGCGCCGCCGCCACGAGAGTGCGCGTCAGCTCCTCTATCTGGCGGGCGGCGCTGCAGCGCTCGACGCTCGACGCGGCCGTCAAGCTTCCTGCATTCCTGCGCGAAGAGGCCAGGTTGCACGGCGGCCGTCTGAAGCTGACGCTCGCCCCATGCCCGCCGTGCCCGCCGGCGGGCGCCCGTGAGCGCTGCGCTGCCCGCGATTCGCCGCCGCGCCGCACGCAAGGCAAGGCCGCCGCCGCACCCCATAAAATTGGCCCTTTGCTGCCCCTGTCGCTGCATCCGGCCGGGCAGTGCGCTAGCTGATCGCTGTTATCTGTCCCGCGGCCGTTTGATGAGGACCAGCCAGCGCGAAACGCATGCCTGTGCTTACGCGCAATCTGAATCGACGCTCGTCACCGCCCGGCCAATCGCCGCCGCCCAAGGCCCGGATAATTCGCAGTGCTCCCATCTCATAACCCGCCAACGCCTTTTCTCTCCTGAAGATTCCCGCTCCCTTTCCACCAACAACACCAAAACCCCTCTCTCACATTCGTTCGACCTTTGTGTAGCATTCCCGCCCTCCCTTGCCGCCGCCCGAGCCCACCGCTGCGCGCGATATACTAGACTGAGGGCCGCCCAGCTTCTTGCGCCGCCCCAAGTTGCTCCTGCCGCCTCGTCGCCTTCCCACTACCCGCGCACTACTGCATCACATTCGCCGCACAAATGGCCGACGAGAAGACGAGATCCTCCGGGGACGGCGTTCGCGACAATGCGTCGCTGCCCACCGTCAACCCCGATGCCGTCCAGCCTGAGCCCCCGAAGGCTGCTTTCCACCCGGCCGTCTACATTGCGTAAGTCTTGGAGCGCGCGACCGCTGGGAACCGGCAGCTGCTGACATGCTCCAGCATCTGGATCTCGCTGAGTTCCAGCGTCATCGTCTTCAACAAGTGGATTCTAGACACCGCGGGCTTCCGTAAGTTCACCCCGCCGGCTGAACCTTTTTCGAGCTGGAATGCTGACTTGAGACTCCAGGCTTCCGTACGTAACCCGCAATCCTGCTCGCGCGCTGCGGTTATTCTGACTACAATACAGCCATCTTCCTGACCACATGGCACTTGACCTTCGCGACCCTGATGACGCAGGGCCTTGCCCGCTTCACCAATGTCCTGGACTCGAGGAAGAAGGTCCCGATGAACGGCCGCGTCTACCTCCGTGCCATCGTTCCCATTGGTATCTTCTTCAGCTTGTCCTTGATCTGCGGTAATCAGGCATACCTGTACCTCTCTGTTGCCTTCATTCAGATGCTCAAGGTGGGTCTCCGAGCTCCACTCTGGACAACTCGAATTCTGACCGCCAAAACTAGGCCACTACCCCGGTCGCCGTGCTGCTCGCTACTTGGTCCCTCGGCGTTGCTCCGCCGAACATGAAGACCCTCGGGAACGTCTCGTTCATCGTCATTGGTGTTGTCATTGCCTCTTTCGGTGAAATAAAGTTCAACATGGTCGGTTTCCTGTACCAGGCCGGTGGTATCGTTTTCGAGGCCGTGCGCCTTGTCATGGTCCAGCGCCTGCTCAGCTCTGCCGAGTTCAAGATGGACCCGCTCGTTTCGCTCTACTACTACGCTCCTGCTTGCGCCATCATGAACGGTGTCGTTTGCATGTTCTGGGAGCTTCCCCGCCTGACCATGGCGGACATCTACAGTGTTGGCACGTTCACTCTGCTCTGCAACGCGCTGATCGCTTTCATGCTCAACGTCTCCGTTGTCTTCCTTGTAAGTTGCCGATCTCGCATTTGCCCGAAAAAAAAAATGGCGCTAACAGACCCACAGATCGGCAAGACCTCTTCCCTTGTTCTCACCCTCTCCGGTGTGCTGAAGGACATCCTGCTCGTTTTCGCCTCCATGATCATCTTCCAGGACCCCGTTTCCGGTCTCCAGGCCTTTGGATACAGCATTGCCCTCAGCGGTCTTGTCTACTACAAGCTTGGTGCCGATAAGCTCAAGGAGTACGTCGGCCAGGGTGGCCGTGCGTGGGCCGAGTACGGCTCCCGCCACCCGGCTCTGCGCAAGCTTATCGTCTTCGGTCTCCTCATCTTCATCGTTTTCGTCCTGCTCGGCGGTCTTGCTCCTCGCTTCGCTCCCGAATACAACCAGTACGCTAAGGACAAGGTTACGGGCCTTCTGGGCGAGGGCGCTGGTACCGTCCCAGCGGTCCCGAACGACGCTGCTTAAGTGAGACTGTCGATTTGGCTGTGTCACCCACATCGCTTTGCGTGTGGCACATGATCAAGCGTACCCAGACACGACCAAGCAACCCGAAAACTCAGGTCTTCTTTTTCCGAAAATGAGTTCAACGCCCGTGTCTTAACGAAAACTTTAGAAACAATCTTTTTTTAATAGGCCTTGGAAATACCGTCGGTATTGGCCCAGAAGTTACTTTCTCTCATCGGGTTTCTAGGGATAACAGTTGGGACCGGTCACACAGGACCAGTGTTATAGACGGGGGTTAAGGGCGCAAATTCACATCAAGTCTGCTCACACCAAAATTCGGCTTTGCACGCCCCTTGCTTGGACTTCGTCAACTTGCGTGCTGGGGTTGGTGCAGAGCTCTTTCTCTGGGAGATGGCTCGGCAGCTTCCACCAACACTTTTTTTTTTTTTCAGCTAGTGTTTGCGCAGTCTTTTTTCACCTTGTATCAGCAACGTAGGGATGCGGATTATGGACAAGTGATGCGGAAGATCGCACACGAACGATGGCTACTGATCCATGAGCATTCGGGAATATGGATGTACAACTCTAAACCAACAATGCATGAAAAAAACTGTCAAAAACTGCTGTCCTGCCCGATGTACAAGCGCATGAAAATCGAAGTGTTGATGAAGCCAAGAGCTGGCAAAGAAGTTGTGCTGCACGCCGAGTCGGCGATCTTGCATGCGCCGCGATCGCAGTCATGCAAGATGCAGGAAAGCAAAAAGAGAGAAGGCGAAAAGGGGTATGGCTGGTTCCCAACCAACCAACAATCAACGCCCAAAGCGATCGAAATAGAAGCGGGAGTATGGTCGCCGGTCGCAAGCGACGTAGCCAGCCACACTGTATTGCGCGTTCTTGCAGTAGCTTGATTAGCTACCCGCTACTTCGTAACGCTAACTGTGTGCATTCTGCCCACTGCAACCCCGTATATCATCGTCGGCTCGCCGCAGGAAGCGGAACCATGATGGCCCGCTGATGGCAGGGGCGAGGCCTCTGTGACCATGATGGTGACTTCAGCCTCACTAGTTTACTTCCAGTCGCTACCTTAACGTTCCTTATCCCTCGACGGAGAAGCTTGTTCTCGCGGAACCTGCTTTTGGCGCTCCTGGCCAGCTGACAAGGCAGCCGACCAACCAACGAGCAGACAAACTAAGCAGCCACCTCAGTCTGCACGTTGGTATACTTTAGGTAGCATAACATCGATCCCGAGCCCTCTGCCTTGCCTTTGTCCCTGCTGTCCGCCCCGGCTCGCAGTCACGGTGCAAACCGCCGCCATGCTAATCCTCCTTTTCCCATAGCAGCCAGCCGCGCGCTACTCTCTGCCGGAATCAAGCCTTGGGATCGAGAACGCAGGCCGTTAACAGCCCCGACCACCGCTAGCTCTCGGCACGCAGCGAGAGACCGTCCACCTACCGGCCGCTTCGAGCTTGGCTCCCAGCTTGGCGGGGGGGACACAGGGCCAGAGGGCAGAGTGGCGTTGGAGGCGTTTTGGCAGAAGGAGGCTACGGTTATTGGAGGCGTTCCACAACCCTTCCATGGCAAAAAACCCTCCTTTGCATGCGCATTATTTTTGCCCGCCGCTGCCGCCCGCCCCCTTTCCATCCCATCAACCCGAAGCCGAAGGAAGACCATGCGGTTGTGCGCTGCCGCCAAAGAAATCATAATCCTTCGGTCCGTTCCTTTCTCAGACATCGGCAATTGTCGCTGGGTGGCTTGCGCGTGGGCCACACTCATGGCCGCCGACGCCGGGGCCACCGTTCTCCGATGTCGACGGACGGGGAGCGGGCATGGAGATTCTAGCTCGGGCACACGGACGGGCTTGTCTGGGCCCGAGCACTTGCCATGGCGTCATCGATTCCGCTGGGTCCCCTAATTGTTTTGCTCCCCTTCATCCTGGTGTTTGTTGCTGGGAAGAACGGCGTCAAGGGATTCCTCGCGCGCCTGTTCCGTTTCACAGGCAACCGCCGTCCTTTCGTTTGCCACATGCTGCCCGCTAGGACGTGCGAGCGAGCGAGCGAAAGTGCCAGCTAGCTAGGAGGAGAGTCATGACGACAGCTGGGAGCTGAGCTGGAGGCGTGGGATCGCACGGTGGTGTGGGTGGTGCCTCGACTCCACAAGTGATAGGCGTCAGCGTGACCAGGTGAACGGAAGGCACAGTGAGGAGAGGGGAGGGATGGGGACGGTGTGTGTGGGCAATGCTGCCGCCGCAGCCTGCCACATGCGAGAGACTGGAGATAGAATGCAACCCGCCGGGTCTCTCCGGTGTTGCGATCGGCGGGCTGGTAATTTGCGCTGGCTGCCCTGGTTGGCCGGCGGCAGAGCAAACGCCTACTTTCCGGCCGGCGACCCGCTGCGCTGGTTTGTTCGCTCGTCACAAGTGCAGAAAGCTGGGCCTCCGAGGGGTCTCCGCTCCGCCCCTCCCCTTTGATGCGTTTCTCCGGCGGGGAGGCTAAAGCGCAGACGGATCCTAGGGCAACAGCCAACACAGTATTAAAGGGCAATCGCGGCATGCAACACGTGTGCGCGAGGTAGATCAACCGTCCAAGCAGTAGCCCGAACAGGCAGAAGATGTGCTCGCAACACGTGTAACAATCACCCGCCCACTCTACTCCATCTCCGTCCGTCTCCGCTGTGACACCGGCACCTCTCTCGTCACCACTCTACCTGCTACCTTCCCCGATTTCTCCGGCCCTCTGCCGGAGGCCTTATCCGTTACCTTCTTTTCCCGGCCGCAGGTGCCGTCCGCTTGGTTTGGTGGCGCTCTTGAAATTTCGCTTTCCCAGGGTTGCTCGAGCATCATCACCGCCCGCCCACACACCTTTCACGAAACCTTTTCGCATTCTCCATCTGCACAGCAAGGCGTCCTAGTCACATCACGTCATTGACGCGCTTAGCGAGTAAGCACGACAAGTTGTTTCCTCTCGGTGTCATTTGCACTGGTACACTACTTCCTGCAACCGAGATGAATGGTGAGCGTTTAGGATAAGCTTTTTTTTTTTTTTCCCTCACCCACTTCCTCGGTACATGTGTGATTTTACCTACGCGGCGCGCCGCTGCTTCGCCGTCCACCACTTGCCGGGAGAGGCAGGCTCCTCCGCTCATCGGCGAAGCTTGCAGGGAAAGTCCATGATATGGGATGGGAGCGGTTACGGACGTTTGATGGACGAAGATCATGGCTGCTTTGCATCAGGGCCGCCCATCTCGAACGGGCAGCTAGCTCGGCAAAACGTAGCCGCTACATACTCCACCCAACCAGAGCCCAAGCCTTGGGTATACACTTCCTTCTTGCTGTCTCGCTTTTTTGTTTGAAACAAGAGAAGGTTGGCCTGACGGGGTGCCCGCTCCCCACATCCACCCCTCCATCCCTCCATCTTATCCATCACGAGATGAAAGTGCATTTCTTCCTCTGCCCTATGTACCATACGAGAAGGAGCGATGATCTTTCATGCTGCTGGACCTCACTTGTTCCTCTGATCAGCGCCTCACTTGGAGCGGCGGCAGAGTGCTCTTTCTTTTTCCCCCTTCTCCACAACAGCCTGTCACGGAGCACTATCCGACGAAGCCGAAGCTGAGGAGGGAAGGGCGACTATCTTATACCTTCCCGGTACGGCAGTTAATCAACACCTTGCGGACGGCGGTCGAGTTATCCGTCGTTGTTTTGGTCCTGCGGTGATCGGCCCGGTTCCCAGTCGGATGTGAGCACAGGGTAAATTGACGCTCTCGATGCGCGGTGCTCCAGACAGAAGAGCATGACATCATGCTAAGACGTGATTCTGATGATCTGTTGCTGTTGGGTGTGATGCTTCATTCAGGGCATGGTAGGTAATCGGCCATCCAATGTACATACACCATGATTCTGCCGAACACAACTTGAATCTCTACAGACTAGGCTCCCTTATATGACGAAATTGGACAGTCCTACAAACCCTTTGGGGTTGTTCATCAATTCACCCGGTAAGTCCAACATACAGCGGGCCAAGTTCATCAACCAGAAGCATGAACATCTTGTTCGCAAAGGTCGAATATTTCTTTTCCATCTTATCTCATTTGGTAGACTATCACCCAATTCCTCCACATCCCTTCCAGACTTTTGAAGGTGCCTTATGGACAACCCTGCCTCGAAAACGCCACTTGCCGTACGCATCAATTCGCGTAAACCGCCATACCCTCAAAACGCCGGCGCTGTGCTATGCAAGCAAAAGAAAGCAGCGACAAGACTGCACTGCCAAACCGAACCCACCCCCCCAACTACCACCTAGTCCAAATGCTCGACACCATTGGAGCAACTTTTTTACTGCTCCGTAGCCATAACCATCTTCTCCCTCTCGCTCCTCCTCCGCACCTCGCCCTTGCGAGAGTGCCTCCTCTCGTTCTCCTCCTTCCTCTTGATCGACTTGATCTCCTCGGCCTTGATTTGGCCGGCCTTCTTGACCACCTTGGGCACGTGCCGGTGGCGGGCGATGCGCTTGATCTCGGGCATGTGCTTGTAGCGGCTCTTGAGCGCCTCGTCGTACTCGAGCTTCTGGCGCTCGGCGGCGGACTTGACGCCCTGGCGCGCGGAGGCCTTGGCGCGCCAGATGCGGACGTTGCCGTCGTCGGAGCCGGAGAGGATGTAGTTGTTGTCGGGCGACCAGGCGCACGAGAAGACGCGCTGCATGCGCTTGGTGTGGTAGATGTCGCGCGAGTGGCCCTGGCCGCGGGTCCAGAGGCGGATGCTGCGGTCGTACGACGCCGAGACGAGCTCCTCGCCCGTCGGCGACCAGTCGACGTCCATGACGGCGGCGACGTGGTCCTTGAGGACGTTGAGGGCGCGCTTCATGTTACGCATGTCAAAGATGTAGACGTTGTGGTCTTCACTGCCGCAGGCGAGGTTGAAGGCCTCCATGGGGTTCCAGGAGATGCAGTTGGCGGCGAGTGTGAGTACAGTCTTGTGCAGCGGCGAAGAAGTGCGGAGGTCGTACATGACGACGCTGCGGTCCGAAGCCGCAGATGCAAGGATCGAAGTCTCTGTCTGATTGAAGGAAACGGCGTTGATGGTATCAATTGCGGTAGGCCAGGCGAGTGTTTGCGAAGGGTTCGAGGCAGGGCGCGTGGTATCGTAGATGGAGATTTGGCTGGACGAAGACACGGCGACAGCGGGGTCGGAACGGTGGTGAGTGATGCTCGTGAAGGCGCCTTGTCCGAGCCAAGTTGCTACTGGAGGGCTGCCGCCAACCGTCTTGTATGGGTCGAACATCTTGACCGTCTTGTCCGCGCCACAGGACAGAATCTTCTTGTCGCGCGACCAGGTAAGACCGCGCACCATGTTCTGATGCGCAGAGCCCTGCCATATCTCGTCCTGGCTTGTCAAATCCCAGACCTTCACAATACCATCACCGCTACCACTGGCAAAGTGCTGGAGAGATTCGGGATCCTTCGCGATGGAGTAGACACCGTCAACATGGCCCTTCCCGAGTTGCGCAATGAAGGGCTGCGCGAACATGCGCTCCATCTTGGTGGCATTGAGGGCGCGCGTGTATTCGCGGGCACGTTCGAACGGGTGCAGGGCCGGGTCAAGGTTCCTCGGCGTGCGGGACACATTTGTGCCCGGCGCCTGGTAGTCGCCTGCAGAGCGAGAGAGGGCCTTGATTTTCTGCGCGTGGTGTCAGCGCCGAGAGCCAGCTGCAAGCGTGCGGGACAGTACACATACCATTTTGTCTTTTGGGCGGAGGAGCAGGCGTTCGCCGCAGCGTCGAGAACTTTTGGAGAGAATGATGCCGGGCTAGGCCACTTCGGTCGTAGCGCGCCCGGCGAGGCGCTCTGTGGAGCTCCGACATCACAGCTCCAGCCCGCCGCGCTGCTCTCGACACCACATCGCCCATCCGCAACCCGCCCCCGACCCGCTTACTCCTCGCCCACTCCATCTCTACCCCCCGACCCGCTGCTGCCCTCGTTGACCATGGCTCCCGCCGCCCCGGAAGATGCGAAGCGGATAGAGGAGGCCCAGAAGCTGGCCAAGACGGATCCGGCAAAGGCAGAGCAGACATTGCGCGACGTGCTGTCTCAGAACCCGGGCTCCAACGATGCTGCCATCAAGAACTTTGAGAACGCCTTGGTGTTGCTGGGCGAGCTGTACCGCGACCACAGGAAGACAAACGAGCTCGGAGAGCTCATCCGCCAGACAAGATCGGTGCTGTCATCCTTTGCGAGGGCCAAGACTGCGAAGCTCGGTATGCGCTTGGATTATGCTGTACGTTGTTTGCGTAACAAGCTAACTCTCTTACCTTATAGTGAGGCAGCTCCTTGACATGTTCGCCGCCATCCCCAACACTCTCGAGACTCAAATCACCGTCACCAAGTCGTGCATAGAATGGGCCGTTTCGGAGAGGCGAGGCTTCCTCCGCCAGAACCTCGAGACACGTCTCGTCTCGCTTTACATGCAGAAGCAATCCTACTACGATGCTCTTACCCTGATCAATAGCCTGCTCAAGGAGCTGAAGCGCTTGGACGACAAGTTGGTGCTGGTTGAGGTGCAGCTTCTGGAGTCGCGTGTCTACCACGCCTTGGGCAACGTCCCCAAGGGTCGCGCCGCCCTCACGTCCGCCCGTACCTCCGCCGCGTCTGTCTACACTCCTCCTTTGCTACAAGCCGGTCTGGACATGCAGAGTGGCATGCTGCATGCCGAAGACAAGGACTTCACCACCGCATTCTCCTACTTCATTGAGGCCATGGAGGGCTACCACTCGCAGGATGACGAGCAGAAGTCCACCTCGGCATTACAGTACATGCTGCTCTGCAAGGTCATGTTGAACCAAACCGACGACGTCAACAACATCATGGCCTCGAAGCACGCTCTGAAGTACGCCGGCAAGAACCTGGACGCAATGAAGGCTGTGGCACGCGCGCACGCCAACCGCAGTTTGGAGGAGTACGAGCGGTCTCTATCCGACTACCGCTTCGAGCTCGGCTCCGACCGCTTCATCGCCTCCCACCTCCGCCGCCTTTACGATGCCATGCTTGAGCAGAACCTTATCAAGGTCATCGAGCCCTACAGCCGCGTTGAGATTTCCCACATCGCCAAGCTCGTCGGTTTGGATACTCCTCAGGTCGAGCGCAAGCTCAGTCAGATGATCCTCGACAAGGTCATCATTGGCGTGCTTGACCAGGGTGCCGGCTGCCTCATCGTCTTCGAGGAGACGGAGCGCGACCAGGCCTATGACGCCGCCCTTGGGACGATCGAGAAGTTGCACAACGTCGTCGACGTTCTCTACACCAATCAGGCTTCGCTGCTGGAATAGAGGAAGACAAAAGGGTGGGACATGGTCGATATCATTGGAGAAGGGTCAAGAAAGCGCTCGGGCTTCGACGTCGAATATGATGATGTATCATAGTATAGACAAGCGTTGACAGCCACGCGAACGTCTTGTCGAGGACGATAATTATGATCTTGGCATGACCGGTGTCTTTGTTAGGGGTTGTCAGCCGTTCTTGCCTCAGCTGTGATAGTGGTGAGCTGGAAGCCATGAAAACCAAAGCCTGGACTTCGTTCGAAGCTTTGTAAGACGTTGGCAGTTCGGTTGATGATTGAATGAGGTGTGTGCTGGCAGTGAAAGAGTCGTTGATAGATTGACACGTATTCGTCATATATCCAAAATGTTGGGAGTGAAGAGAACGGCTCAAACCCTTATTGACATTTCCCTTCGCGTCTCCGAGTATGTTAAAGAAGCATCACTTCAGCCCATCGGGTATAATTTCAACAGCGTTGTTTGTCACCCCTCGCTAACATATCCACCGCGCTCACCACCTGAAGTCAGCTCGTCCCTTTTACAATCACATTCCGCTTCATCAGCCTTATCTCTCCCCTCTCTTTCATCAAGATGCCAGTGGGTGCCCTTCTGCTCGGCGAGACATCCACGACTCGAACCAGACCAGCGCATGCTGGTGTCCCGATTCAGCTCATAGCGCTGCTTGGACGTTCTTGTCACCCAGTTGACTCGAGACCCCTCACGTTTACACAACGATCCGGATTTCCAGATGGCCGGCAGCCATCTTGGGATTGATCCGCCAACTGTGCTCTGCAAACCATGTAGAGCCTTCGTGAGGGATCCTCGGGTGTTTTACCCATTGGGATGGATTTCCCATCGTCGAAATACTGACGGGCACATCACACATCGATATTCGAGCCTTTGAATTGCTGTAGCGCGTCGGGGAGAGGATGTCATGTATGCCAACTCCTGGTATGAATTCAAAATGACTGCTGGCGAATTTCGGCGAGATCAAACCAAATCCGGTATTGCATGTGCCAAGGACGCATTAAAGATCTGTGCGAGGATGAAGGAGAGGAGGCGGTGCCCCATCTACACCAACCTCTTCTTGATACCAAGCGAAACCCCGAGCCCACATGTTCGTGTTACTCAAATGTGAGGTTCTCAGATGACCGAGATCGGCTACATACCTTCTCACCAACGGTTTCCACCAGTTCGCTACCTCACTCCTGTACCGCTCGTGCAAGAGTTTGGAATTTCCAACGAGTCGACAGAAACATTCTCGAAGATAGCGCTGTGGATCCGAGGGTGCACTCAGCAACATGCGTCATGTCGACAGCAGCTGACCACTTCCTACGAGCTCCCAACTCGGCTGATTGCCGTCGAGTCTTCCGGGAGAAGGGTCATTTGAAGCCAAACTTTACCAAGGACGCCGAATATCTTGCACTGAGCCATCGCTGGGGCCGTAGCGACAAGGCGCTCATGCTCACAAGCAAGACGCTCGAAAAGTTGACAGAAGGGGTTTCCGCCAGCACCCTGCTAAAGACACTTCCTGACGCTTGCTCTATCGCGTACCGTCTGAATATCCGGTACCTTTGGGTGGACAGGTTGTGCATCATGCAAGATTCCCTTGACGATTGGAACCACGAGGCGTCGAGCATAGCAAACGTGTACAAGCGAGCATTCTGTAACTCGCGGGTATGTGGCGGCAACGTCTGATTCAAGAGCTGTGCTGGTACTCATCCAAACCGGCTTCAGAATTTCCAAAGACCTATCGGGCGCCTTCTTGGTCTTGGGCGAGTCACGGCGTACTTATTTTACAACCGAGCCACGAAAGGATATGGGTATCGGAATCAAATGCATCCGGCCACTCTCGTAGATGCCGCCACTAAGCTTGCCAGTGAAAATACCTTCGGTGACGTCCAAGACGGATGGATCCGTCTACTCGGTCCTTGCAAAGCCGTCACACTCGAACCAAGGACCAAGTATGACGACGTCAACTACCTAGTGGATCTGGAATATCACAAAAGCCGAGGAACCCAAATCACGACGCGCTCTCCCGCCCGACCAACCCACCTACTCGACCCTCCTCACCCAAAAGCTCAACCAATGCACTCCACCCTCACCCACCAACTTCAACAACTCGGGACTGACGGCCTTCTCCACATTGGTCAACCGCCCCTCGACCACCTCCCACCTGGTCCCCGTCCTCGTCCCCACCTCGTCCCACAACCGGCCCCAACTCTCCACATTGTGCGAGAACCGCGCCGACTTCTTCCCCTTGGTCCAACTCTTGGCAACTCCCGGCGTAGGCGTCCCGACCTGGGCGCCCACAACGACGACGCCGGGCTCGGGCTTGAGGAGGGCGACGACGCTCTCGGCGGCGCGCAGCTGGTCGTCGCGCGAGAAGAGGTGGAAGAAGGCCGAGGCGTGGATGACGGAGATGGTGCCGGCGAGCTGCTGGTGGAGGGGCGAGGCGGAGGGGTCGGCGAAGATGTCGGCGGCGATGAAGTGCGGGGAGGTGGGCAGCTTGGCTTCGTCAAGGAAGAGGGCGTGGCCGAGGGAGAGGAAGTCCGGGCGGAGGTCGCTGCCGTAGAGGGAGGAGGGCGGGGCGCCGTCGTGGGCCTGCGCGGGCGGGGGGTTGTGAGTGAGATGAGATGAGATGAGGCGGGATGATGTTGAGGTTTGTGGTTGCTTACGAGTTTGCGGAGCTCTTGCCCGAAGCAGCAGCCTAGGTCGAGCAGCTTTTCGCCGTTCCTGACGCGCGAGAGGACTTCGGGGTAGTAGGGCTCTTTGTACATGGCCAGATCGAGGAAGCGGAATGCTCCGATGCATGGGTAGGGAAACTGTCGAGATTGAAGTTATGCAACTGTTCATTTATCTGGAGAAGCATTGAGGCTGTCATACGATCTCCCAGGCTTTGTCCCTCTATGAACGAAGTCAGTCAGAGTGTTGCAAGATATTTGTCGAGATGTTCAACTGACCACTTCCCTCACATGAGCCTCAACCTTCTCAGGCGAGATGCCGCTGTAATTCTCCAGTAGATCCCGGGACTCCGGGGTCAGGGTGTCAATGTCATTGAAGTACCACGGGGAGTCTTTGCTGGTGGAGACGACGGCGGGCGGCAGCGGCTGCTGTTCGTTGTTCTCGGCCATTTTCTAGATACTCAGGGGCGAGTTCTGTCGGGAATGGATGTAAGACTAATGTAGTGGAGGTCTCGAATCCTTCCGGTGAGATCACGTCACTTAGTGCGAGCGCGAGCCACTAGGACCGCGGTTTTGCTGACGGCTTGCAGGAACGAGATACACAGCTCTGGGAGGTCACGGCTGTAGGCCTGGTATTTAAAGAAGGCTCCTGGCTGGTGGTGCACGCATCCTTCGACGTGTGGCTTGGCAGATCCCTGGACAGACTTAGGTCCAGACGCCCACGCTGTTGTGACTAAATGGTATGCCGCAGCAGCATCATGCTCTTGGACGAATCATGCACACCAGTGTTGTTGGTGTTGAGACGAAGACGGTGCTGACGCGCAATTCCACGCGTGATGGCCGAAGGATGAGCTTAGAACAGAGCTGATTGGGAAGAACAGTCGACGTGCAGCACGAAGCGGAAGCTCCGGTTAAGCCTCTCGGCACAAGAGGAAGCTCCGGTCGGCCCGTTCCCCTTTGCAAGTCCTGGTCCCGTGACTTACGCGACGGGGACGCGTCAAGGCGCGAACGCCCCAACCTCGACCCCGTCTTCTCCTCGTCCCCGCCTCCACCCTCCACCCCGCGTGCATCCACTCACCTCACAGACGCACCGCGCTCGGACCGAACTGTATTCACTCGATGCGAGCTTTCGTTTCGCTACGACCACGTCGCCAAATATCGAGGCCCCGTCATTACTCGAGTAATGGTTCAGTCTCTTCTCAAACCAGCCTGTTGCATCACCGTCGGCCTCATGGATTTCTCCGCATCTCACTTGCATACGAGACAATGACAGAGACGATGGATCTCTCTGTTTCGACCGCGCGACTCAGCCACTTTCAACCTCATGACAGGCCAGAAAGGCGTCCAAATATTTCACTGACTTGCTATTTCTTGGCTCGTCTCAACGCCTCTTGCACTCTTGTTGGGCGGCAACAACCCACGAATCGAAAGAAGTCGCACCAAGAAACACGTGCAGCCGGCCTGAGCCATCATTAGTTTCAAAGCAGTTGTTTCATCTGGCCCTTTCAGGCAAGCTGTCGTTGGCGGATCCATCACATTGTGTCCACGGCTGTTGCCGACCTGTTGTTGCTTTGGTCGCACGGCATGACAAGATAGGACGCCGGACATGTTTTCCCGGCGCTTCGCTGCGGCCGGCATCGCGGACCGCAGCACTCGGCCTCGTCGTTATCTCGAACACCCAAGACCAATGGTGTGGTACCGCTTCTGTCGCGGAAACAGATAACCCGGCGTGCTATCAAAAGCTCAACCAGCTATCATTTCCTACAACGGAAGCTCGGGCCCTCACCAATCGGGGTTTGTCCTGGTCGAGACGACAGGGAAGCCTATCAATCCTTCCCGTGTTCGTCCGGGATGTGTAAACACCACCAGGCACCGCATCGACGTGACTCGCCATGCTGGACGCAGATGGGCGGCAAGAGATGTGCATTGGCTGGCCTTATGCCGTCGCTGGTGCGACATCCGTCTCAGAGCATGCAGTGATGGTTCGTCTCGCGGTTCTGGAGCCTCGCCGATCTCCCAGCCTCGCCCTGCGCTTCTGGAGTCGCCGCTGCCTGCCCCTTACGGCAAGAGCACGAGTAGACGGGTGTCCACTCTCCTTCCAGGGGTCAGCACATGGCTGGCCCACCGGCCGATGACGCATGGATGATTAGGGTCTTCGATTGCTCAAGTCACATCCACTCTTGCAACACAGCTTCAGATCGGCCGCTTTGCCTCTCGCTCTCTATCCGAGCATCCCGCCTCATGCGTGCTGGACCGCAGATCGCGGCTCGTAGCAACAACTCATCATTCGCGAGCCGATCGTCACGTGTCGGCGGGAGGGCGACGGAGCAATTTGAAGTCGAAGATGGGGTTTGCCGGAGTTGCTTTAGTCGTGGGGGAAGCGTCTGGAAAGGCAAGGGAGGAGCGATGGAGGTCCAGGAGGCAGGGCGTGGCGCGGTAGCCAAGTAAGGCCAGCAGGCGGGCGTCAGCCATCCGTGAGGCGTTGACGATCTCATCTGCCCCCGGCGCCAAGGGGCTAGAGCGAAGCCATCCGGACCGAAGCACTCAGCGACATTCGGGAGGGTTGAAATAAGGTTATGACTTTCCCTTTGCCGCGGAGCATCAGGAGCAGGACAAGACACGCGGCAAAGCTCTGGGGGAGCGCTCCCCGCAACCCGCTCAAAGAGAATGAATTGTCCGAGCCAAAGAGGCAGGCAGGGAGACAGGGAGACACGGCAGGAGCGGCGATAAGGCTGGCGGCGCAGAGGACATCCTTGGGCAGGTCGGCAGTGGTGGGTGGCACGGAGCACGTCGGCGATGGGCGCGTTGACTCAGGACCATCACCGACTCTTTCGTTTTCTGCCAAACCGCCGACGCGCCGCTCCCATCACGGCCGTCTGGTACCTGCGTCGGGTGGGGCGCCGACAGGGCTTACACGCTGTCCTTGGCAGAGCGAATGCGCCTGCGTGTGAAACGGCTGCGCTTCGTTTATCCGCCGCAGCCACCGCAGATTCCCGGATTGGACTGTTGCGCAGGGCCGTCCTCCCGACACTCGCCGCGCCTGAATCGCCAGGACGATGCGTTGTGGTGCAAAGAACCGTGCGGGCGCCATCGCTCACCGACGGGCAGTGTTGGTACCGTTGGAGCGGCTCTAGCTGAAGGGGGCGCCGGAGCCGAGGAGCGACTCTGAACAAGCCTTCAGCACCCACCATGGGCCGATCACCGCCATGTATTTCCCCAACAGGCCCAGCGATTGTGCTAGCGCTGGGCCTCACCCGGGCCCCTGCCCATTGACGCCAGTGCTCGGGTGGGTTCTCTTTTTTTCTCCCTCTCCCACCACGGCGCGACCGCCGCCGAAAGCAGCCCTGCATCCGAGACAGTCCAATAAGCTTATCCGAACAGCCTCAGCACCAGGGAACTGCTGAACATCCCCAGGGTGTTTGCTACTGCAACTGCCGGCTGTGGCTAGGTCCAAAACAACGAGAGGCAGGCAGAAAGCGCGATCGGCAGGGCTCCCTACCCATCAAAGCACGGCGGCCTGCTCTCAGCGGTCCGGCGGCACGCATGAGTCTGGCGCTGGACGAAGCAGATAGACAGCGAGCACGACAGAGCTGCACACCATCCACCACTCTTCCCAAAGGGGCATGAGCAGCCCCAGTCACTATCTCAGCGCACGTTCTCTTGGCTCCTCCACCCGCTCAAGCCCACCGAACCCACCTATGAGCGAATATTTTCTCGTCGATCTTCCTTTGTCAGGCCGCTCGCCCACCCTGCATTGCCCATACCGCATATCCTAAGAGGCTCCGCTTGGCTGGCATGCTGTCATCGGCCTGGCACCCGCACTACCGGGCGTGCCGTCTTGGTGTCACTGCCCCATGCGCGGATGCCATGTCCCCGTCGCCCATGGCGCCGCGCTAGATACTGTGCAAGGAAGAGATAGCCCGTCAGTGGTGTGGTGGGCCAGCCCCAGCCCGCGCCCCAGCCTGCCGCGACCGCCAGATGCTGCTCTTCCTGCTATAAAGGAGACGTCCTGCGGTGGCTGCCTTGGTTTGTGTTACCGCTACCGTCAATCTTTTTCTCGCCTTTGTCCGAGGACTGGAATATACTCACTGCTTTCCTGCCAACTCGTGATCTAACCTCCTTGGACAAGGCTTCCATCGTCACTTGCAGAGAACTCGGTCATTATCACAAAAATGCTGTTCACCTCCGCCATCACCACCTTCCTGCTGGCCTCGACCGCCGCGGCCCTGCCCCCGCACCACGTCGGCATCACCAGTGTCAACGGCACCGCCGCCCACCTCGAGACCCGTGGCTCCCTGACCAACATCACCGAGGCCGTCGTCCCCCGCAGCCTCAACTTCACCAGCAAGCCCATCCTGCCCCGCAACTGGAACAGCACCGTCTTCCCCCGCCTGGCCCTCGACAAGAACACCACCGAGGGCATCTTCGACAAGCGCGACCTCCCCGTCGTCGAGGGCGTCGCCGCTCCTTCTGGCATCATCAAGCGCGAGGCCAGCCCGACCGGCTTCGTCAAGCGGTCTTACGGCACCGGTACGCCCTTCCAGGCCTAAATCCATGGACGACGAACGCCGCAACGCCTACTAGATCGCAACGGTCCCAGCAGCGGCGGTGGCAGTAGCGGCGCTAGCAGTAGTGGCAACAGCGCTTCTGCCGCGGCAGCTGTCGCTGGGACGAGATCAGATTCCTTCTTTGGCTTGTTCGTTTTGCTCGTCTTCGTCCAACTCTTCGCTGCTGCTACGGGGTGGTCAGGTTGTTGATTCGTTTCTCTGTGTCTTTCTTGAACAGGTAATGAGCTGCTCAACTACCACTCAACACTCCTGACCATCCCGACACCGCCTGTCGCCATCGCCACCGCTTCCACGCCAATGACCGCATCAACACCTGCGCCTACCCCGACACCTGCCACCACTGTACGAGGAAGCGGACCCACTTCCCACTGCGGAGCCGGAGGCAGCGGGATGGACGTGTGGGATCGGTGCATCGAGGCTCTCTTCTTGGGACTTGGTCACTGAAGGAGAGGGGGCAAAGAAAAACGAAAAAGAACCGATGCCTACCGTTTCCTTCCAACCTCTTTTGGGCTTTTATTTGTTTGGTCTGCATGGAAAAAAAGGAGGGTGAACACTTCGGAAGTGGGGATGAAAGGAACCTTTTCTTTTTCTCATTTAATATCTCGGTTGGTTCATTGGCGGACCACACCACTTAACGCCATTCGTCACGCTCATTTTCACGACTGTTATCTAGAGATGCTTGATACCACGGATCATCACTGTTGTTGGTGTGGGGAATGTTGGACATGGGGGGACGATACGTATTCTTGTATATATCAAGACTTAATGGAGGAGGCTCACTGAGGAAACAATTTGGAACATATCCGCTGCCATGCTCTCTTACCTTTGCTTGGTGAACGCCGAGCAGTCTATCATTTGCTGGACTGTTAGCTTGATGTGACGAACTGCCACTTGTTTCTTAAGGTGTCGGGAGAAACAAAGATTTTGCAATGTCCCGCATATGACTACACTTTTCCTTGTTCAAACAATGCCACGGTTCTAGCTACCTCGCACCCTCCAAGAAGACGTCACGGCTTCAATGCGCTCCGAAGACAACGCCATTGTCCACCAAAGAAACTCCTCGAGCCCAATTTCGTGAACAACTACTCGAGTAGCGATGTAAAACACCATGGGTCAGCGAACTTATCATCATCACCACCACCCTCACCAACACAGCTTCATCCATTCCCCACCCACCAACTCGAACCAAGCACAACCCTTTGCACCACCGCTACCACCACCGGCCATGCATACGCCCAAAGCCCTACCCAAGAACACGGCCGTCGTGAAGGGCACCCAACCCAAGAACATGGCCATCGTAGAGTGCTGCAAGTGCGGCGCCGACAACTCTGCCGACACCTACTACAGCTGCAGCAACTGCGGCCACACCAACAACGGCTGTTGCACTTGGTACAATTGATTCATTGGCGAAATCATTCACAGTGAATGGAAAATAAAATAAAAAACTATGCCATGCGCAAAACAAGGCAAGTTCCCAGTAGGCATTACAGTAAACAAGCAGCCAGGTCCAAGAAAGCCCACTTGATATAGCTGAATGAAATGACTATGCGATCAATGAATATCGACACAATGATCTGTGACAACATTGCAGCACACATGTGAACGCTACACTCCAATACCGAACGTCGGTAATGCAACTGTACCTTAGTCCGGGGATTAGCACGATTCCAAGCAACATTAAAGATCCTTTGCGTGTTCTCTCGGTCTCATAGACGGCAACGGAAGCAATGCAAGGAAACTTGAGAGACGAAACTGGTAGCAAGCGGACGGCACGAGGAATATGAAAGATCCCATTGCGGGCCGGGTCACGGGACCGGCAAGAAGTGAACGCATTGACTCCGCGTATAAAGTTCAAAGTATTCAAAGTACGTAGCGCAAGTCTATAGCGGGTAACTCGGCAACAGTAGACCGAACGGATCCCATAATATGCGGCGGTATACAAGCAGGAAAGTACAAGTACAAGCCGAGCCCGCCTCAGGCAGCTACTACAACTGCTACCGCTCATATTTTTTTCCCCCTTCCCTTCCCTTCCCTTCCCCTTTTGCTCAATGAACTGAAAACAAAACGTCCTTGAGCTTCACTAGTAAATATCTTATACAAAATATATCATTCAAAACCGACCACCGGACCCCCACAAACGCCCTGCCACAACTAGATCACTCCACTCCCATCCCATCCCATCCCATATCCCATCATCAATCCCTCGCAACCCCCACATACCCGCCCCTCCTCCACCTGAACGGATGCGCCTCGGTATTAAACACCCACTCGTCCAAACTCAGCACGCCGGGCTCCTCGAACAGCAGGTAAAAGTACTTCAGCGTCTCGGCCAGCCAGAAGCTCTCCATGCGGTCGCCCTGGCGGGTGCGGCCCTCGACGACGCAGTCGTCCAGGCCGGCGTGGCCGTAGCGCGTCTTGGTCTGGCTGACGATCTTCTCGAAGATGCGCCAGGCGCGGTCGGGCAGGCGATCGTCGCCGGTGAGGCGGTACAAGACAAAAACGCTCTCGACGGCCTCGGGGCGCAGGGCGTAGCGGGGGTCGGCGACGCGCGCGACGCCCTTGCGCAGGTGGTGGCGCTGGACGAGCTCCTCGGCGGGCAGCGCGATCGGCGTGCCGTCGTCGTCGACGTTGATGCCGTTGTGCGCGGCCTCGACGGCGCCGAACCACGCGTCCTCCTGCCACTCGCAGCCGTCGCCGGAGAAGGGCCCGCTGAGCGGGCACGGCAGCGTGTACATGGTCTCGGGCATGATGCCGTGCGGCCCGCCCGCCTCGTAGCCCCACAGGCAGCCGTCGGTCAGCCGCCGCCCGACGTCGACGTCGTCGGCGAGCGAGAAGGCGCGCCCCGCGAGCGCGAAGGCGGCGCCCGCGAAGCACGAGAGGTGCTGGTTCTTGGGCTCGAGCAGGAGCGACTTGGGCGCGAAGGCGGGCGGGTCGCCGCCCGAGACGTGCGCGTCGCCGACGAGCAGGACGTCCTTGTTGCCGGGCGTCATGGGCCGGTAGAGGAGGTGGTTTTTGATGGGCGAGGCGGCGCGCAGCCACAGGCGGCGGTAGGTGGAGCGGTCGGCGCCGTGCAGGAGCAGGTGCTGCTTGGGGAAGTACTCGTACAGCGAGTCGGCCATGGCGCCGATGGTGAAGGGGGTGCGCTCGTCGGGGTCGGACGGGCTCTCCCAGAAGTTCTGCACGCGCGCGCTGACGACGGTGGGGAAAAGGCCCGGCAGCTTGGTGTACATCTGCTGGGCCTCGAAGACGGCCATGATGCGGTGCACGGCGTCGTACCAGCGCGGGTCGCCGGTGAGCTGCGAGAGGCGGGTGAACTCCATGGTCAGCGAGCCCAGCTCGGCCACCAGCACCTTCGCGTCGGCCTCCTGCGGGACGTCGTCCATGGCGGAGCGGAAGTTCCAGCGGGTAATGGGCATGCGGTTGGGCGTGTCGAACGCCTTGTACAGCATGTGGCCTAGCTCGGTGGCCTTGGTCAGCAGCGACGGATACTCGCTCAGGTCGTAGGCGGCGAGCAGGCCGCCGAGGTAGCGGATGGTGGTTTCAGAGACGTTGAGCTCCTGCAGCGAGCACGAGCTGAAGTCGATGGCGTTGATTGCGTGGACGGCCTCGTTGAACTCGTCCGTCAGGTTCATGATCCAGAGCGTGTCCAGCGAGTCCACAAGGGTGGCGGCCCAGCCGCCAAACGGATCGCGGGCGCCGCCGGAGATGGGGAGAAGCTCGTCATGCAGCCAGGCATGCTTCCTGTAGCCCTTCCAGGCGTGGAGAAATTCGGCCTTGACCTTGGCCTGGCGTTTCAACCGCACCTTGCGGTCCTCGGCAGCCTCCTCTTCAAACTGGTGCTGGATGGGCGGCGGGTGAGCGACCGAGGTGGGCATTGCGGCCATGGACTGAACGGGGTAGCGGTGGGAGACATTGGCCCAGTCAAAGGCGGGCAGCGCCGCATGCGAGCCTTTTCCAGAAGGCGCATAGGGCAGGCGATAGGGCGACGAGGAGCCGTGGAAACAGTAGAACAGGAAAGCAAAGGCGGCGAAGACGAAGAGGGACTTGCGCCTAGTGATTAGTGGCGGCATGGCGGCGCAGCGGCATAACGCGCTCACGAGTTGAAGAGTTGCGACAGAGAAATCATGGCGCCGGTGGATGGAGATGTGCGCAGGCAGCGCCCCTGAGACGCGCAATGCTGAGGGTCTGGCGCGCAAAAAGCCACTGGGGGCCGGGCCTGACGCGTATGCCTGGCAGGAACTCCGGCGCGTCAACCCCAGACACGGTGGAAGAATGGTCGACTTCTATGTGAGACGGTGAGCGGGCGTCGACGGCTTCAGTCCAGCCACGGCAACGGCCTCTGAGCTTGGCACGCATGCAATCCGTCGCTGTCGAGATGGCGGGCTGACGGCTGACGGGCGACGGCGACGGTCGGGCTGCACGCCTGGCGCCTCACCCGTGTTGTCGGCCGCATCCGTGCAGCACCACCAATTCTCCGCATCGCCATCGCAGGCTGCATGTCTCGGGAGCATCCTGGGCTCTGCGATCCGAGTCGGCTGCTTAGGGGATGAGCTGGCTTCGGCTGGGGCGGATCGGCCGGGCGGGCGCGCTGTCAATTCCGCCCCGCATTCCACCCCGCCGTTGCTAATTCGCAGCCTTCACACACGCTGCTGACTCAACCTCAACCTCAACCATGCGCTTCTCCGTGTTATTGCCCATTCCGTGCTTTCCAGAGCCCGAGCGGCACGCAATTGGCGCCACCGCCTGCCCGACTCAGTCACTGCTGACAAATACACACGATGCAGGGCTCCTGTACCCCAACAACAGAAGACGATCGAATTGATGCTTACATGAGCCCGAGCAGAAACCTGGCCGCTCACATCAAGGTACACCGGAGCACCTGTAAGCCGGGTGGGGCACGGCCGACGGCATGCCCTGCACACGATGCTTGTGCTGAAAACATCCATGACACTATGAAGTTTATGTGTTGACTTGAAGCTATAAAGGCGCAGCTGGGCCCGTCGAAACTCGGCTCCAGCCACCAGCCTTCATCTCCGCATCCACCCCCACCACAACTCAGCAATTGACCCCCCAAATTTGCACTCCCATCTCCAGCCATCAGCCATGTCCTCCCTCAAGCCCATCGTTCTCTACAGCCATGCCACCGGTCCAAACCCGTGGAAGGTCGCCATCATCCTCGAAGAGCTCAAGATCCCCTACGAGACCAAGTTCCTCGAGTTCCCCGAGATGAAGCAGGACCCCTACGAGTCCATCAACCCGAACGGCCGCGTCCCCGCCATCGAGGACCCCAACACCGGCATCAAGCTCTTCGAGGTCCGTCTTCCCATTGTGAAGTAAAACAAGGAGCTAACACCACGGCAACAACAGTCCGGCGCCATCATCCAATACCTCATCGACACCTACGACAAGTCCAACGCCCTCCACCACGCCTCCGGCGCCGAAAAGTACCTCGAGCAATCCTGGCTGCATTTCCAGATGTCGGGCCAGGGCCCCTACTACGGCCAAAAGGCCTGGTTCACCTACTTCCACCCGGAGAAGAACCTGACATCCGCCATCGACCGCTACGCCAACGAGATCAAGCGCGTCGTCGGCGTCATCGACCGCCACCTGAAGAAGACCGGCTCCCCCTACCTCGTCGGCGACCGCGTGTCGTACGCCGACCTCGCCTTCGTGCCGTGGCACATGGGCCTCGGCTTCCTGGTCCCCGATTGGGACTATGCCAAGGACTTTCCCACCTTTGCCAAGTGGAACCAGAGCCTGCTGGATAGGCCCGCGGTCAAGAAGATTGCCGACGATAAGGCGAAGGCGGCGCAGAAGCATTGAGAAAAACTGTCGAGAGGATGAGGAGGACGAGATGTCACGGCCATGTGGCTTTACGAAAATGTCAACAGAGATAGAATGAATATCATCACCTTGCTAAGGCAGCAGCTACCCTCTGTAGCTTCGCCACGATTATCTAAGCACGATATATATTTTGGCCTCAACACCTTTGATGTACACGTTCCATAACGCGTTCGTGCCTGGAACTACTGCGAGGCCAGGCTGCATAGATAGCAATGTCGCATGCGATTGTGAAAGATGCACACACTCCTCTTCAAACTGGAGCGGGGCCCCTGCTCACTGCAGAGAAGCATTAGTCGCGGAGAAGACCGCTCGAGGCACAACCCCCTTATATGATATAGCCAGCTCTCTTTACCATCTGATGGTGAAGCAGGATGATCGATTAGTGAAGGCTGCTGGTGGTGCTTTATACCACCACCTGGTAGCAAACTACGCT